>APFE031385261.1:684875-782687 GCA_000404065.3 Pinus taeda
ATTATCCAGGATTTGAAGACCCAATTGTCCTCCAAATTCGACATGAAATATCTCGGTGCTGCAAACTATATTTTGGGCATGGAAATTAAAAGAGATCGGGCAAAGAGGAAGCTCTAGTTAACCAGAGGAAGTATGTCGAGACAATACTGCAGAGGTTTAATATGCAGGATAGTAAACCGGTGAAGGTTCCTATTCCTGTAGGTGTGAGGTTATCTGCTGAACAGTGTCCCAAGACACAAGAAGAGGAAGAGGACATGTCCCGTGTTCCATATGCCAGTGCAGTCAGTAGCTTGATGTATGCAATGGTATGTACTAGACCAGACATTGCACATGCAGTGGGAGTATTGAGCAGGTTTATGTCAAAACCAGGGAAGGAGCACTGGACAATAGTGAAGTGGTTTTTCAGGTATTTGCGTGGCACTAGTGATTATGGTTTGTGCTACTAAGGAAGATCAAGATTGGATAGAATGTTGGATATTCATGGCTTTGTTGATGCAAACTAGGCTGGAGATTTGGATCAGTGAAGATATACAAGTGGGTATGTGTTTAACCTATTTAGAGGTGCAGTCAGTTAGATGAGTAAGAAACAATATATAGTGGCACTATCAACTACAGAGGTAGAATACATGGCAGCCACTCATGCAAGCAAGGACGCAGTTTGGTTGCAAAGATTGTGTTCAAGTATGGGGTTAGTACAAGGAGCTATAAGGATAGACTGTGACAACCAAAGTGCAATTTTCTTGGCAAAGAACCCCACATATCATTCAAAGACAAAGCACATTGATGTTCAGTATCATTTTGTGAGGGATATGATAGAAGACAAAAAGGTGGACACTTTGAAGAATACTGCAGATGCATTGACAAAATCTGTGAGCTCTGAGAAGTTCTTTTGGTGTAGAGTGACAATGGGCGTTTTAGGGCTGAAAAAATGACTAAGCTCTCTTGTGGCCCCCTGTGGAAAGAAAACAACAAGTGGGAGAATATTGGGTTGTGTTATATTCTTTCCACGACTAGCCCACGTAGCTAATTGGGGGGTTAGAGGGGGGGCAGAGCCCCCCTTCGTTGCGCCGATTGTGTAGTGGGGGGGCTCACAGGGGGTTTGAAGTGTACCCGTAACCCCACTTTATGGGGTTTGGGACAGCGTCCCGGAAAATTTTGGTTTTGGACCCTACGTTAGGTTGGGCGGACCCACCTATGGTTTTGTGCATGATTTTCGCACATGTTTTTGGACGCGATGGTTTTCGATCCATGGTATTGTATGCTTTGGCATGTATAAATATGTATTATAACATTGAAAAGAACATAATGAAAAATCAAGCTGGTAGTCCCGGTTTTGGGATCCAGGGGAAAATCTCTATGTATATGTGTTTTATGTGTTATACTCTTGCATTGTTTATTTTATGTGTTTTAGAATTCGTATGTAGGTAATTTCTATATGGGATTAAAACCTACAAGTCGGGGTGACTCAAAAGCAAAGGGTCACTTGGAGGTCAAGAAAAACCAGAAGTTCATGAGAGCCAGAGCCAAAAGCCAGAGAGTCAAGAGCCAAAGCCGAGAGCCAGAGAGCCAAGAGCCAGAGCCGAGAGCAAAGGCAGAAGCCACCAGAGGTTGGAGGCAGAACATCAAAGAGATCAAATGATCAAGCTATCACTGATCTCCAAAGTGTGCTGAAGACAGAAGAAGGAATTCCAGAGACAGTAAAATAATTCTGAGGGAGTTGGTGCAAGCTAGAGCTCAAGATCGCTCAGAGCGCTAATTGAAGGAGTCTAGTTCAGAGAAGCCTAGATCTATCTGCAAAGTAAGGACAGCTAGGGTAAGATGGTATTCTAAGCCCATAGGTACAGTTGTAAACCTATGGAGCTAAGTGTGGAACTTGTAAAAGAAGCATTACCATAATTCCAAAGAGCCTAGTCGAATTGATGAGAGCTCAAGGAGACATAGCCCAAGATATCATGGTGAGCTCTATATTATATTGTTGTCTTATGTGTTTGTTTATTCGTTGCATTTTACTGTTATGTGTGTTCATATATCAGTTTAAGCAAATAAACTTAAGGCAATTAAGCAGTTAAAAACAAACATAAGCATACACCTATTTCAAGTGCTTATTTCCGTAAATTATCAATCATAAGCATAGATCTTGGGAATATATATAAGCTTTGGAGTGGGAGAGGTTCTTGTAAGCTGACAAGAAGCCTTTAGTGCCCCATTATCAGATCAATAAGTAATATATACCTTTAACAATTCCACTTGAACATTAAATACAAAAAAGGCAGCACCAATCATGTTGTACACTGCCTCAGGCAGCCCCCAATTGCAACACTGACTACTGTTCTCAACTCTTATGGTCACAAGACCTCTGGATGGACGCAACTATACAAAAATGATCCAAATTTCACCTTGGCATACCAGATGCTAGTAGTTGGAAAGCAAGTTCTTGATTTCCACCTCAAGGACACATTATTATGCTACATGAGCCACCTTTGTGTTCCTTTAAGCAAGCATGCCAAGCTAATTTGGGAGGCGCACTACAGTCAAGTAGCAACACACTTTGGTGTGGATAAAACTGTGGCTCTACTACAAAAGCAATTTTATTGTCCCAAACTTCGACTGGATGTTGGGAAATATATCAGATCCTGTGTTACCTACACGATCACCAAGCCAACCATCAAGAAGCAAGGCCTATACACTCCTTTACCTACTCCCAGCCAGTCGTGGGAATCCATCTCCATGGACTATATGTCTGGCTTCCCTTCTACCAAGCATGGTAATGAATGTGTATTTGTGGTCGTGGACAAATTTTCTAAGATGGTTGTATTAGCATCCTGCAAGAAGAGTATCACAACAAAGGACACTACCAAACTCTTCTTTGAATGAGTATGAGTACATTTTGGGATCCCGCAAACCATTATATCAGATTGGGACAATAGGTTCCTGAGCACATTATGTTCAAGGCTTTGAACACTATTGGACACCAAGCTCACCAAATCAATTGCCTTCCATCCCCAAACTGATGGCCAAACGAAGGTTGTCAATAGGATGATAGTGCACATACTTCGCATGTACAAATCCAAGCATCCTTGAACCTGGGATAAGAGTCTTACATATGTGCAACACAGTTACAATAGAGCTCTCCATAGCTTGATTGGTCACAGTCCTTTTCAAGTGGGTCTAGGGTTTCAGCCATTGTGTCTGATTGATGTTTCCATCCCTCATGCAACTACGTAGACATAATCCACACATTCACTATCCGAGGCTGATAAAGCAACCATATTTATTGAATGCATCCAACACATCCGCCAGCAGGTTCACGACATCCTAGAGAAGTCAAATGGCAAGTACAAGCAACAACACGATCAACATCAAGTGCCATACAAGTTTCAGGTGAGCGACAAAGTCTGGTTGCATTTGTAGAAATAACATCTTACTAGAGCCCATCGGAAGCTCAGACTACTCTGATATGGTCCTTACACCATTACCAAGGCTATTAGAGATAATGCTTTTGAGCTCAACATTCTTCCATTCCTTGGCATGCACCTAGTGTTCAATGTGGACCACCTTCGAACATACTTCCAATCATTTATGGACACATCAGACATTCCAGAACATCTCACACCAACAGAGTTAAACCTAAACTACATGGAACATACCACAACTGATTAGATTATGGACACACGGGTCAAGAACACTCGCCAGCAAAAGGTCCAACTAAGGGTTGTCAAAGCTAGCCAATTCTTACACCAAGGCAAGTGACTCACCAGGGACCAAGTTCACTAGAAATTTCCTAGGGGGGGGTCTGTATGCAATGAGGACCATTGCTTCCTAAGGGTGGGGGATGATCTAGGTGGATATTGGTGCCACCCACCTATCCCACTTAGACCTCCACTCAGATTTCAGCATTTACTATCTTTAGCAATTTTTCAGGTCCTGAACTTCTAGAGCATGTTTGACCCCCTAAACAGTGGTTTTTTTTTTTTTTTTTTTTTTTTTTTTTTTTTTTTTTGAAGTTTGATCCAAGCCTAATAGCAAGGGCCTGTAATGAATGTTGTAATACTCGAATAGAACTTTCCAACAAGGTATCGTACTTGCCAAACAAAGATAATATGACCAAGTTATGACCCCGGGATGTTGGCTGCCCAACTAACCCCAACGGGGCCCACAAACTCTTGGTGTTACATCTCATGGGGTCAAGGTTTTGGTTGTTTAGGGTTTTATCATGTTTCTCAATAATAAATAGGCCCTTGAGCCTCATTGTAACACATTTCAAAGACATGTAGCTACCACATGTCTTCTAATAGATAACCTACCATCACCCGAGCTAGTCTTATTTCCATTCTGTTTGTAAGAATATTTTAGTGTTTGATATTAATGAAATGAAGTGTTATTTCCACTACATCTCTATATTTATGGTTATATATGTAATTTTTTGCATTCATGTTTAAATTCATATCATTTTTACTCTCGAATACCATCGTCTCCATAAATCTAGCCCACTCCATTGGGTACTAACTTATAATCTCTTAACATCCAAACCCAAGAGAGGAATCAAATGAAAAAATACCATACATAAAAGAAGGCCTCCATCCTACGAATGTTGCACCTTGTGTAACTCATGTTGCCTCATCTCACCATCTTGGTCAACACATAAAATTTGTCGAGGTGACACTTCCTCTTCCTCTCCAACGTGCAGCAGCAACCTAATAGTGATACAAGCCCCAACTATGTATGTCTAAAGAGGGATTTTATGAAGCTCCAATGTGTACCCTATCGGTACCATTAGGGAATCCAATCATTCCCCAATGCGAGTCAATTTGGCCGCTAACTTGGCACAAACCTCTCTCATACCCTCTAGCTCCTCGTTCTACTGTAGAATGGCCTCTTGTACTATCGTTGCCTTATTTTTCAATGCTAGAAGGTTTGCCTAGAACAGATGAAACTGTTGTCGGCGACTATCATCTGTAAACTCGGTCACAACTTTGGACCCCTATATGTCTTTAGGCATCTCATCAATGGTGGATATGTCTCCTACTACCTCATCAATGGTGGATACCTCTGTGTCTCTTGGCACCTCATCAACCTAATGTAGGTAGTCATCATCTGGAAACTCTATCATAAAATTGGGTGCCTCATCAACGGATATCTCCCAGTGATCAATGTGACATCGGTATTGTTCCACTATATTAGCAAAACTGGTGTGAGCATGGGCTCCAATCCAATATAGGCTTTCACCATATGACCAAGGCTACATATAAGAATCCACTGACCAGGGTATCGCTTTCCGCCTAGTTCCTCGCTTTATACCAATGTCGTTACAAAGTGGAAGCGCAAAGGCCACTCCTATAACAACATAAAAGCAGATATAACCTATAAGATCTAAGATATAGAATGTCAAATCAAAGAGCAGAATACAAGGCTATAGTGCAGCTACACAAGTGCTAGCACTGCTGAAAACCAAAACCATGGGAAGAATGCCTCGCATGAGAGTACACAAAAGGGAACCTCAATGCCCCTCGATGTCGTCGCGTAAGGATGAGGAGGATGGCGTTGAGCCATCCCTCGAGGCAAGAATCCTAGTAGACCTACTAGGGACCGGGAAGGGACAGATATTTTCAAATATCTAGGGCGTTTGGCACTCTGTTGTGTGTAGCCCCTCTTATTTGCGTAAGTGTATCCACTCCATTCACAGCTTTAAGGAAGGGACCACCCATCCTCCCCCCACTCCCAAAACCCCTCGGGGTTGACACTCCAATATGTCCAAGGCTATATTCCAGGTGGGATTGGATATGGTTCATGGTCGACAACCTCCTATTGACAAGGTCCTTAGAGCATTGACCTCGCCTCCCCCTAGTTCCCCATGAAGTGGTTATCCTTTAATTATCGTGGTATGGCTAGTCCGGCCAAGAAACTATCCTTTAGATGTTTGATTGAGATAGAGATGGTGGACATCATTTTCCTACAAGAAACATACCCCTTGTAATCTGATCATCCCCACCCTTAAGGCCCTCATACCAGGGTGGACTTTTAATGCGTTGGATGTTTGTGGGCGATCTAGTGGCCTAGCATTGGGATACAATCCTCGAGTTGTGTTGTGCTCTACAAACAACCCCCCATTTCATATAATTTTTATTCATAAAACATTACATTATGAAATGGGTCCCTTCAAAATAAAGATGATATCAATACTTTTGTTTAAAAGTCCGATAATCAAATGATTGCTTTACAAAACCCTTTTAAACAATATCCATTTAAAATAAATAAAGCAAATCTTCGTCATTGCGATAAAGCGATCGCAAGATCGCATATCGCAATGACATAAGGGACATATATAAATGGCACAAGGCTTTCCGCCGATGCGATATCGCATTCGGCGATCGGCGATATCCAATGCACATTTAAAAACGCCCCATACCATTACCCCCGATGCGATGAGCTATCGGCGTTCGGCGATTGGCGGGTCCCCTTCGTTTCAGTCTCAATGCACATAAGCCTTTCGCCGATGCGATATCGCATTCGGCGATTGGTGGTACTCGATGCACATTGTTAAGGCAGACTTGTCATAACCCCCGATGCGATGCGATAAGGCACGGTTTTCAATAAAAAGTCGTTAAAGTGATTGGAAAGCTCAATTTACTCATATTTAAGGCATAATCACTTCCACTCAGCCGCCAATACGTCCATTGCATGCTTAAGGAGATTTCTCGACCGAATAATGATATCATGGGCATTTATAAGGTGGCAGGTTTTATACGGCCATTTAATGGATTCATGTCGTAAAATCTTTCCATGGATTATCTCCGCGCCCGTTTTAAAAGTTGAATATATTGCTGCGCATCTATTCATTTGTTATCAATTGCAATTTTTTATCGTTATCTCTCTGTGTTACGCCAAATTGCCTCTCTGTGCAGAATTCAGTCATAGACAGGAGTTTGAGCATGATGGGTAAGAAGTCTAAGAAGACTGTGGGTGCTTCCAATCCACCAGTCGCAGGACAAGCCGCTGCAAATAAGAAGAAAGGCCTCATATCTGATACAACATGCACAGGCCTCACCAGAGTAACTTGGCAAGGCACTTATGACTTAATTGAGGCCGAGAAACCAAAGAAGACGGTAGCAGAAGCTACCGCGGATTCATTACGGAAGTTGGACTGCACACTCAAGGATTTGGCTAATTCTTTCCTTCACAGGATAGCAGCCAGGGAGCAAATTCTCCCATATACAGACGTTGTGCAATGGGCGATTGAAGAAATCCCCATCATGGACAAGACTTTTAGCACAAGAGATGGGAGGATTTTCGGATCGTTCAAGGCAGAAGACTTAAGGCAAATGTATCATTTTCCCGAGCCAGAGAACATATACAACAACGCCTTCTTGGAGAAGTTTTCGAGCGAAAATGAGATTGAATCCGAACCTATCAAGGATTGGAGGCAAAATCCTAACAAGCACAAGCACAAATCTTTCGGTAAGTACTTGGTCGATTCTTTGGCTTCTCCTTATTGCTATGCGGGTATAATGATGTGTAGGTTATGGGGTTTACACGACTCTGCTAGTTTTACCATTGAAATGGTTCCTCTTATGGAGGCAACAGTAAATAGTATAATTATGGACTGGGCCACTATCCTTTCAAATAAACTAGCAGTAATTGTTCGTGACTTCAGAAATAAGACTGTGGTCACTGAAAGGAAAATTCCCCCATTCTACTATAGTGCATATATCCTAGATACCTTATGTTTCAATTCTGAATTCCCTGTTCTTGGTTGGAGGTGGACTGCACAGGACCCCTCGCCCATTCATATTTATCACCGCAAGTTATGGAATTCATCCTATAAAAACCACTTGTATCAGATCTGTAATGGCTTCATGGTCCCCATTTATTATTGCATTTTGATAAACCCATTTCAAAGATTTCCTACCAAGCCTCCTTTGATTTACCAGCAGTTGCTAGTTGGTTTGGAGAAGAGCATTTTACTTATATCAGAGTTTACGGCAGCCAAGCCAATCCACATGTTCTCCCTTTATATGTTCCAGATAAATTACTAGCAAGAGAAAATGCATATCAGATTATGGCTGAGAGTACTACACAGACTCTCAAAAAGGAAAAGAAAAAAGGCTGGCCCACTTTTCCCTTAAGGTGTGGTGTCTTTACCCTGCATGATCTCAAACATGCAGAGAAGGAGGCCACAAAGATTCAATCTTTAGCTCTGGCTACAATCCCGAAAAGGGCATTTGATCCAAAGCTAGTTGCCCATGCCGCATTAGAACATGCCAAATTAACAACGTTTAAACATCAAGAAGATATGTTCGATGATCTGTTCACCTCAATTGAAACAATTGGTCAAGCTAAAGAACTCGCTAAGATGAAATACAATGATGAAGGGTTAACTGAGTTTAATAAACTTAGAGAGCAGAGGTTGCAAACTCTGCCTCTAGATTTATTAGCGACAACCCCATCGGCATCATCAAGCGAGCCTGGTCAGCAACAGACAAAGGAACCTCCTGCTATAACAAAAGATCATAATAAGGAGCAGGAGGAACAACAGAGGAAAGAACAAGAGGAAAAGCAGAAGAAGGAACAGGAAGAACGGCTAAAGAAAGAGCACGAGGATAAACAGCGAAGGGAACAGGCAGAGCAGCAGAAGAAAAACAGGAAAAAGTATAGAAGGAACCTCCAACTGAGAAAAGGCAACAGAACACCACTGACGCCAATGTAAATACTACTACGGACCCCAAATTGCTCCAGGAATGGTAGTAGTTTGATTCTATCATCAGTGGAGGAAAAGGCTCAAAAAGTACAGACACTCTTAAGACCAGCGATATGCAAGATGATACTTCATCTCAGGTTCTAAGTGGAACCAGCGGCCCACCTAAATCTAAAGACATTGAGGTAATTCCGAAAGATCCCACCGATCAAATCATTCCACAAGTAGAAGATATCCCCCCATTGGATGTTTTCTACAGCCCGAGACATAGAGCGGTTGTAAAGCGATCAAGGAAAAGACGAAGGATTGATCAACCTTCTATCTTTCCAGAGCAAACGGTCACGGGTAATGTAGTATGGAAGGAGAAACTGGACCCCTCCGATGATCTAACTAAATTGTCACAGTATGCTGGAGCCTATTCGGCAGCAACAATTAACAAAGCATTGGAGGTAAGCCTCTTATTAAAGAACAAGGACCAAGAAATCTCCACATTACAGACATAATTGGCCGAGACAAAGCAGAGGGCAGCGCAAGTAGAGGAGCAGTTAGTGACACAACAGCAGAAGGCAGCGCAAGAAGAAGAACAGTTGTTGGCACAACAGCAAATGAATAATCAATTGGCCTAGCAATTGGAAGCAGAGAAGCAAAGGATCGACCAGGCTGCGATCCAAAAATAGAATGAATTAACGGAGGCATTGGAAAAGTTGAAAACAGCGAACGAGCAAATGGTGAAGACCAGGGATGAGCAAATCGCTCAAATGACATCACAACTAGAAAAGATAAAAGGAGCTTCGCAGGTGACAGAGTTCAGAAAAGAAGCATCATTGATAAACAATGCGCTAATATCTCAAATTAAACTCTTAAGTCAACAGATCGCTCAAGCGGAGCCACTGTGCGAATTAACTACATCCATAAATGAGCAGGTAGAGAAAGCTAGGGATGATTTAAACCAAGCCGATGAGGCTATTACTGCACATCTTGAATGGCAAGATTCGAATTCGGGAAAAACAGCTAATTTTCCCAGGATACTTGAAGTTCATAAAGATATACTTTTCACATAATGGCACACTCAGGTGTTGAAGGCAAAGAGAGTAACTTCAAGATGTAGATTAACTTCTAGCAATTTAGTTGATTTAGTTAACAACACTGTCTACTTAGCAAATATGATTTCCCAGTGTACACCAAGAAAGATTACAACAACAAATGCATTGGAGCAATCATGTTATCCTGAGCTAGAAGAAAGAAGAAGATTAATCGCCGGGATTAATAGTTTAAACATGGAAGTATATTGGCACTTCCTAGTTAAGCCTCATACACAAAGAGCCGCCCTGAAATGTTTAACAGATTCCATCGAGTGTATGATTCCCGACATTCAAGATGCCACCTATGCTGCCCAGCTCAGTTCGCGCCTCAACAAACCTCCGGAAATTGAGCCAGTGCTTGCCATTAATCAACTCAGATTCAAAGGAAAGCAGCCGACTCAATGAGTCATCTTCCAGCTCGCCAGATCGCTAGCCAAAATAGGGACAAAAGTTATTGATATCAGTTTAGTAGCATTTCTGTTTAATAGATATTTAGATTAGTATTGTATTTATAGACCCTTTTATGTTTTTAGAAGGGGTCGTAAAATTTTGTAAGAGACTTAACAGGTTGAAGTTTGCACTACTGTGCTTCAGCCCATATTCTTTTATGAAACTCGACCAATTGTTCTTACTTTAATGAAGGAATTTCTTTATACAATTGTGCACTATTGTCGTTGATTGAAGAATGTTTATGCGTTAAGGGAAGAACTACACATAACGATTGATATCTGGGAGTGGCAAGCAGCTCATATGGTATTTCTATCTGTGTCTGAAGTCATTTTTTTATATGAATTGTTATGTAATTATTCTTGTTATCGTTGATTATATGCATGCGCTATAACAACAGATCTTATTCATTCCACTATTGGGTGTTTAGTGATGTGCCTTTACTTTTAAATCATGTATATGATAATGATATAATTGTATAAAGTGTGGTAATTTCGCTTCAATCACTCTGCTTAACTATTTAAGCACAGCAATCTTAAATGATTTAATATCTATGTCGTGAAGATACAGTCATCTATATGCTTGTCTTTTAGACATAGAGCATCAAACGCTACGCTTTTAGAGCTCAATAGATTCCCGGGATAGTTTCATTTATTTATATTTCTGTCAATAGTTTTAGCCTTTCGCTCACCACTAGTGTTATCTATAAAACATTCACATCATCCCATTATCTATTTCTGGGAAACTGGTCCCATTACCCCTAGTCCGGAGCCACTATCCCAAACGGAAAAGGAGCTGCACTAAGGTCCGGACCGGGTGGTTTCCCCAATGTTGTTTGCAGCGATTTTTGAGGCATCAACAGAGTGTTAAGGTGTGAGAGGAAACATATTTCAAATCTCCTGTAAAGGAGTGTTGTAGCCTGTCACAGTAGACACTTAGTTAGGTAGATGAGATCCTTTTATGTCTATAGACTTTAGACACGTGCCTCTAAGTTTACCTACCTTGGTTGATATTAAATCTAGTCTAATCTAGCACCCTAGATTGGCCACTACATAGTCTATCGTAGATTTCCTTGGAGGTGTCCAGTTTAGAGATGTAGGCCACCAAGTGCTTGTTGATAGAGTCCTGGATGATCTTCTTCACTTTAACTTCTCTGTTCTTCCATTTGTTCCTAGCAGCAGGAGGTGCATTTGATGGAGGCTCAATAATATTGCGATAGTCAGCTTTCTCACAGAGCTTGTCTTCGGTATCAAAGAGTGTTGAGGACCCCATCGTTCTTTTAGGATAGCCTTGCCAATCTTCTCTTTAGTGATTCCTCTTGCTCTTGCTCGGGCTTTGTCTTCAACTCATCTTTAATCCCATGTTAAGTTATGGTATGTTCTATGCTTATAATAGTTTACTTCTTTTTATTATTATATTCCACCGATTAGCAATCACATGTACATAAAATAAAGTGCAGACAGAACATTAAACAATCGATAGAAAACAAAGCCAAGACAAGGGACACAAGATGTGGCGGCTAGCCAAGGACAAACCCCACAATGTGTGGGGAAACCCTTTGATCAAATTTTCTTTTATCTTCAATAATTCAGCAGAGAGAAATAGTACAATAAATCCAATTTATATCAGCAGTAGCAAACCCTAGATCAGCAACATCAACATTAGCGGCTTCATCATCAACCTAGGGCAGACAATATCTCACAAACCAACCGTCGGATCGGCTTGATTCCACCACCAAAAGTTGCGGCTTTCAGAGGAGGTTTAGATGAACCTACAACGCAATTTAGATGAGGAGATATTCTAGTCCACGCAGGTCAAACTTCACTTCTGCAATTGCAGCTTCAGTTTCAGTAGCTTCCTTCAAACTAGGGCAGTGGATATCTTACAAACTGTCCATCAGATTGACTTGATTCCACCAACAAAAGTTGTGGCTTTCAGAGGAGATTCAGATGAACCTACATCGCAGTTTAGATGAGGAGATCTTCTAGTCCATGCAGGTCAAACTTTACTTATGCAGTTGCAGCTTCAATTTCAGCAGCTTCCAGCTTCACATGTGTGAGGGAGAGACCCTTTTCTCCGCAGTAGAGAAGAGACTCTTTTCTGCGCAGTAGAGAGGGAGAGATGTGATGAGATGAGTGAGTCTAAATGAGGAAAAGTCCTCCTATATTTATACACAACGTTGGTGTTTGAATAGATGCGACTGATGGATTTCTGAGCCTACATGAGTTGTAGGTCAGTAGATTAAGGATATCATCGTTCTGAAGGCTGACAAAGGAGGGGTTGCGGTCATCCTTAACAGGGATGATTACCGCAAGAAGATGTTAGATCATCTTTACAATAGTGGCAGTTATAAAAAACTGCCCAAGAACCCTCTAAAAAGAATTTATAGGACGGTGGGTCTCGCCATCAAGTCCAGTAGCTTTGTGAGTTCCCTTTGCCATAAGCTCATTGAGAGCAGTCCCATTACTCCTAGGATCTATGGGTTGCCAAATATTCACAAAGAAGGGGCCCCTCTGAGGCTTATCATCAAAACCATTGGTGGTCTGACCTACCTTCTAGCTAAGTTCCTTGCCCTTAAGCTTAAGCCCCTAGTTGGCCATATAGAGTCCTTCGTGAAAGACTCTGCTTCCTACATTAAGGAGCTTAAGGACATAAAACTTAACCCTGAGGACATTCTGGTCAGCTTTGATGTGGTCTCCCTTTATACTTGTATCCCTATAAAGGAGGCCTTGGAAGTGATCTATCGCCTAATAGATCCCGATACCGAGCATCTGGTTGAGATCTGTCTCACTTCCACTTTTTTCTGTTTCGAGGGTGAGTTCTTTGAACAGACCTGTGGTGTTGCCATGGGGTCACCCCTATCCCTTATTGTTGTGAATCTTTTTATGGAAGATTTCAAAGCCAAAGCTTTAGCCTCGGCCTGTCTCCTACCCAAGCTTTGGAAAAGGTATGTAGATGAGACTAATGTCATCTGGTCCCATGGCCAAGAAGAGTTGGATATCTTCTTCAATCATCTCAATTGTCCGTCCTCTGCCATTAAGTTCACCATGGAAAAATAGGTCAATGGTTTCCTCCCTTTCCTGGATATTCTTATATCTAAGAATAAGGACGGTTCACTCTCCCACTTAGTGTTCCGGAAGAAAACGCATACCGAGCAGTATCTTCATGCCAATTCCCATCATTTCCTTGCTCAAAAGTTGGGTGTTCTTAACACCCTCGCTACTCGTGCCCTTAGGATTTCTGATAATGAGAGCTTCGATAAGGAGAAATCCCATCTCCTTAATGTCTTTGTGGAGAATGGCTATAGTAGGTTCCTAGGTCAGAAGGCTTTCCTTAAAGCCTCTAAAATTTCGTTAATTAGAAAAGAACCTAAAGAACGCCTGCTAGGTGTCCATCTTCCCTATGTCCAGGGAACCACAGACAAGATTGCTCGAATACTTAAGAAGTATAATATTCCCTCAACCTTTAGGCCCCTCAACACGATTCGTAAATCCCTCCGATCGGTGAAAAATCCCATCGACCCTAAAGACATGAAGGGTGTCTACTTGATCCCTTATTCTTGTGGGACCCCCTATATTGGGGAAACAGGGCGCTCCATCCATCAAAGGATCAATGAACATGCAGTCGACCTAAGACATGGGAGAACCAAGTCTTCAGCGTTAACAGAGCATGCGGAAAAGACCAAGCATCAGGTTTGTATAGAGGAGGCCAAGGTTATTGGTAAGGTTGTGCAGTTCCATCACCGTAAATTCAGGGAAGCTATTGAAATTGAAAGAAGGCCTAATAATCTCAATAGAGATGACGGCTGGGAGATCAGTAGCTGCTGGATCCCTGCCCTTTCTTCTTAGTCTTGCCTTCCTTTTTCCCTCCCCCCCTTTTAACCTTTTCGAGCTTTCGGGGTCGCCCCTGAATTTCCGAGATCCCTCTTGTTTGAGCCATGTCTTTTCCTTCCTCCTAGGGTTTCTCCTTTGGCTCTGTGTTTTTCTAATGGTCCTGATCTTGACCTTCTTGTTTTTAAAATTTGTCGCTCATTCTATTTATTTTTTCCTCGCTTGTACTGTTAAATGGCTTTTTTGTATAAGCTTTTACCTTTACCAAATATATATATATAAACAAATAAATAAATAATAATTTTCAATAATAGTTTATTAATTCCTTTTAAATCAAATATTATTAAAAACCCCTTACTTATCCGAGTGATTTAAATAATTAATTTAATAACCAAAGAATTTTTTCTAAAACCCCCTTTACTTATCCCTAGGGTTTTAAAAAATGAATTAAATATATTTATAACCATAGAATAATATATGAATAAAAATAAAATGGGATTCCATTAGAATATATAACATATATAATATTCATTAGGAAGAAAATTTAATACTATAATATTAAATATTATTTTTATTACCTTTAAATATAATAAAATGGAATTACATTTGAATGTATAATATAATTATTTATTAGGAAGAAAATTTAATGACCATAATTATAATGTTATTTTTTTATTTTTTGACCTCTTAACATTATAATATTATCTATCCATTTTTTATATAGCCGTTGATGGTCAACCTAGTCAACCTAGCCGTTGGGAAGATCTGCTCTCCCTATTTAATATGCAGCCATGATCTGACTCCTTAACTTGTCCTGACAATGAACCACACTAGTTGGTTTGAAACGCGTCGACAAAGGTTTTCTACCTGTGATTTACGCGGAAATTCTTCTTATAATAATTCCATAATCAAAATAAATTCATCTCTCCATGAATACTTACCGGAATCGGATGACCTTTATATCAATCCTACACCTCTCGACGAGAGGAATCTAATGAACATATTATCAACCATGAATAAGATGACCCACATGAAGTTTTGCCCTAGTTGCCAATTTTAACAGAGCCAAATGTAGAGAAGACTCGCCCATAAACTATTCTTCATTAACTTACAACAAAAAATGATCAGATAACCAATAGGAACAAGTTTTTTTGTTATGTTATTGCTCTCTCATGGCAATGTTGCCTTATTTTACCCCAGCCATCCCCTCCTCCAAAGCAATCTGTAAGATATAGATTCAAATTCACCAGACTTCTCCACAATGCGCGCCCCTCAGCAAAAACAATGAACAATCTTAACTTCTAGTATGCAAAGCTTTACATGGATAGAATCCTAGTTTCTTTGTGGCAAAAACTTCCTAGATCCCCTTTAAAGCACTCCTAATTCAACTTAGTGAGCAATGGTAGCTTTGCACACACATACATACCTTTCAGTTTCAAACTCAGAAAGGAAAATTCAAAGCACCTCAATGAAAGAGCATGACTCAACAATTAAAGACAACATTTTCCACTCAGTGGTAAGATGGTCTCCAAAGAAGAAGATAGAGAGGAACAAACATGTAAAGAAAGGACTAATGATTTCTCTGCAAAGTCCACATAAAAGAGATTTAGTTGCCTCTAGTTATAAGGAAACCACTCTTGAGATTTACTCTATTTCTACATGATGTATTGCTTATTTATCTTTATGGGTGGACAATTTTGTGCCATCTTCACCTGTAGGTCTCTATGAGTGCATATAATTTTATGTAGAATATGTTGTCGCATCTTTGCCTCAATTTTGAAACTCTCTTGTAAGAGGTAGAGATCAACAACTCTTGTAAGTGCTATAACTTTCAATTCCCTGACTTCTTGCTAGATCCCCATCTAATATAAAAATACCTATTCGTTGGGTGTGTGTTATATTCTTTCCATGACTACACCACACGCGAGGGGGTCACAGGGGGGCGGTAGCCACCCCTATACGTTGCGTTGGGCACAACAAGGGGGGCGACAAACCCCCCCCTGTTGGAGGGTTTGCAGGGGGGTGGTAGCCCTGTTGTACGAGGTCCGGGGCAACGTCCTGAGATTATTTTTTTTGCACCCTATATTAGGTGGGAAGACTTACCTATGGTTTTGTGCATGGATTTCACACATGGTTTTGGGCATCATGGGTTTATGTCCATGCTATTTTGTAGATCGGACAAGGGAACTACAATTATGTTCTAATCCAGGGTTAATGGATTGGGGTTTATGGATGTTTCAACATGTATATATATGTATTGTAACATTGAAAGGAATATAATGAAAAATCAATCCAGTAGTCCCGGTTTTGGGATCTAGGGGAAATCTCTGTGTATATCTGTTTTATGTTTTGTGCTCCTGCCATTGTTTATTTTCAGCTTTTAAGAATTTGTTTGTAGGTAATTTATGTACGGGGTTAAAACCTACATTTGGTATCAAAGTTGTTTCGGCTTCAAGGGGACGCCTTTGCTGCTAACGGTTTTTTCTCGGGCCTGTGGTAGACCATGTTCAATGGGAGATCTGCATGATCAATTCTTGCGGTGAAATAAGATGGCGAGCAGTGGCAAGATAGAGATCAAGAAATTTAATGGTCAGAGTTTTGGGTTGTGGAAACTCGAGATGGAGGATCTACTAGTGGATAAAGATTTGTGGATAGTGGTAGATGCAGGTACTAAACCAACAACAATGTCAGCTGAAGACTGGGTGAAGTTGGATCGGAAGGCAAAGAGCACAATACGATTGTGTGTCTCAGATTCAGTGCTACTGAATCTATTAGGGGAAGCTTTGGCGAAGGCTTTATGGGACAAGTTAGGGACTTTGTACCAATCTAAGTCTCTCATGAATAAGTTGTTCCTACGAAAAAAAGTTGTATAACCTAAGGATGAAAGATGGAGACTCAGTGACAGAGCATTTGAACGCCTTTAATACTGTGGTAAGCCAGTTATTATATGTTAATATTAAAATTTAAGATGGAGATAAGTGCATCAATTTGTTGTGTTCTCTACCAGATTCGTGGGATAGTCTGGTTGTTGCAATAGGTAGCAATGCAACTGCCTTGCAATTTGATGAAATAGTTTCATCCTTGTTGTCAGAGGAGATGAGATGGAAAAATATGGAGGGCCAGAATGGTGATGCCTTGTTTGTACGAGGAAGGTCCTAGAACAGAAACAAAAATAAGTCCTCAAGTGGGAGATATAAATCTAGAGGGAAATCTAAATATCCAGGAAAACCTATAAAGGTGTGCTAGAAATGCAAAAAGGAAGGACACTTCAAAAGGGACTGTAAATCTAAATCTCCTGAGAAGGGAAAGGGATCTGATGATGCTCCTTCTGCAGAGGCGAAAACCACCTCAAATGAAGGTGGGGATGTGTTCTTGGCTTCTTCTTCAAGTACACATGTAGATCATAAGGCATGGTTGATTGAATCAAGTGAATCCTTTCTCTTCACTCCCCATAGAGAGTGGTTCTGCGAGTATGATAGATATGATGGTGGTGATGTATTCTTAGGGGATGACAGGAAGGCTAGAATCGTCGATCATGGAAAAGTCAAGTTGAAGTTGCAATGTGAAAGGATTAGAACACTTCTGGGTGTTCTACGTATTCCTGCATTGACTAGAAATTTGATTTATGCAAGCAAGCTGGATGATGTAGGTGTAAAAACATTGTTCGAGAAAGATACCTACAATATGGTTCCGGGAGAACTGGTATTGATGCGGGGATTTCGTATTGGAACTCTGTACAAGCTTCAGGGTAGTACTGTTATTGATGGGTGCAACAATTATGTGGTTCCTGAAAGTGGAGCAGAAAATCTAGTGGTCTCTGGAGAAAAGACCATGCTATGGCATCAAAGGCTTGGACATATTGGAGAGAAGGGCCTTCGAATACTTCATGGTAATGGTATGGTAGAAGGTATGTCTAATTTCTTTCTGGATTTTGATTTCTATGAAAATTGTGTATATGAGAAGCAAAATCGGGTGAGTTTCCACTCTGGTGCTAAGAGGGCGAAACATATATTAGAGCTTGTGCACAGTGATGTGTTTGGATCTGTGTCGGTTCCAACATTGGGTAAGTTTGTGTACTATGTATCATTTATAGATGAATTCTCAAGGAACACATGGATATATTTCCTCAGGAAGAAATCTGAAGTCTTTGACAGGTTTAAAGAATTTAAGGCTTTGGTGGAAAACTAGACAGAGAAGAAGATAAAGGTACTGAGGACATATAACAATGGAGAGTTTTGCATGAAGGATTTTGAAGAGTTTTGTAACAATTTTGGTATAGCATGACATTAGACTATTCCATACACACCTCAACAAAATGGATTTGCAGAAATAATAAATAGGACGTTGATGGAAAAGGCAAGAAGCATGCTTAGTTGCATCGGGTTAGGACATGAATTATGGGCAGAGGTGGTGGAGACTGCATGTTACCTGGTCAATAGATCACCTTCATCAGCGTTGGAGGATAAGACTCCACAAGAGGTATGGACTGGTAAGAAACCTTCTCTTTCACATATGAGGGTATTTGGATGTGAAGCATTTGTACATGTTCCAACTTTGTTCTTTTTTCCTTTGGAACATGTACATGTACCCTCCTTATACCGAATAAGGATGGTTTAAAAGGTTATAAGCTTTGAAACCCATAAACAAGGAAGATTGTGTATAGCCAATAAGTGGTGTTTAGACAGGTGAAAGATGTTATTAAACATGAAGTCCCACTAAAGGAACCTGAGAAGATAGAGTTTGAGCTAAAGGATGAAGAATCAGATTCCACAACATAAGAGGAATCAAATGATGAAGAGCCACAAACTCCAGCTCTGAGAACATCAGTTCGAGAAAGAGGGCAACCAGAAAGGTATAGTCAGTTTGCTTCTTGTTCAAATTTTGCTTTATCTATTACTGATGATGATCCTAGAACTATGAGGGAAGCAGTAAATTCAAAGAATGACAAACTCTAGAAAGAGGTCATGGTTGATGAAATGGCATCTTTGCACAAAAATGAGGCTTGGGATCTCGTGGAGTTGTCGGCCAGAAGGAAACCCATTGGCAAAAAATGTGCGTTTAAGAAGAAGATGAATGTAGAAGGCGAGGTGGAGAAATACAAAGCTTGGTTGGTAGCAAAAGGTTATTCCCAGGTGTGGGGAATTGATTTTGGTGATATTTTTTTCTCCTGTTACCAAGGTAGCTTCTATTAGATTACTTTTATCTGTTGTTATTGCTTTTGATTTTGAGGTAGAATAGATGGATGTGAAGATAACATTTCTTCACGGGGATATGGAAGAAGAGATCTACATGAAGCAACCTGAAAGCTTTGCGGTGAAGAGTAAGAAAGAGTTGGTATGTAAGTTAAAAAAGTCTTTGTATGAGTTACAACAATCACCAAGGATGTGGTATCAGAAATTTGATACATTTATACGGGGACTTAGCTTCACTAGAATCAAAGCATATCACTATGTGTATTTTAAATTAATTGGTGACCGTGTTATTTATCTGGTCTTTTATGTGGACAATATGTTGCTGGTTGGAAATGACAAAGAAATTATCCAGGATTTGAAGACCCAGTTGTCCTCCAAATTCAACATGAAAGATCTTGGTTCTGCAAACTATATTTTGGGCAAGGAAATTAAACAAGATCGAGCAAAGAGGAAGCTCTGGTTAAACTAGAGGAAGTATGTCGAGACAATACTGCAGAGGTTTAATATGAATGATAGTAAACTGGTGAAGGTTCCTATTCATGTAGGTGTAAAGTTATATGTTGAACAATGTCCCAAGACACAAGAAGAGGAAGAGGACATGTCCTGTGTTCCATGTGCAATTGTAGTATGTAGCCTGATGTATGCAATGGTCTGTATTAGACCAGACATTACACATGTCATGGGAGTATTAAGCAGGTTTATGTCAAAACCAGGGAAGGAACATTGGACAACAGTGAAGCGGGTTTTTAGGTATTTGCATGGCATTAGTGATTATGGTTTGTGCTACCAAGGAAGGCCAAGATTGGACAGAGTTTTGGACATCCGTGGCTTTGTTGATGCAGATTGGGCTGGAGATTTGGATTAGAGAAGACCTACAAGTGGTATGTGTTTAACCTGTTTGGAGGTGTATTCAGTTGGATGAGTAAGAGACAGTCTGTAGTGTCACTCTCAACTACAGAGACAGAATACATGGCAGCCACTCATTCAAGCAAGGAAGCAGTTTGGTTGCAAAGATTGTGTTCAAGTATGGGGTTAGTACAACAAGCTATAAGGATAGATTGTGACAGTCAAAGTGCAATTTTCTTGGCAAAGAACCCTGTTTATCATTCAAAGGCAAAGCACGTTGATGTTCAGTGTCACTTTGTGAGGGATATGATTGAGGACAAAATGGTGTTGCTGGTAAAGGTGGACACTTTAAAGAATACTGCAGATGCATTGAAAAATTCTGTGAGCACTGATAAGTTCTCTTGGTGTAGAGAAATAATGGCCATTGTAGGGCTGGACCAATGACTAAGCTCTCTTGTGGCACCCTGTGGAAAGAAAACAACAAGTGGGAGAATGTTGGGTGTGTGTTATATTCTTTCCACGACCACCCCACATATGACAATCTCCCTTGTATGTTATGCCAGGCGCAGCAGGAGGGTCACAACTCCCCCTTTGTTGGGGGGTTTCCAGAGGGGCGGTAGCCCCCCTACATGGGGTCCAGGGTAGCGCCCCGAGATTTTTTTTTTGGACCCTATATTAGGTGGGTGGACCTACCTATGGTTTTGTGCATGGATTTCACACATAGTTTTGAGCATGATGGTTTTCTGTCGATGCTATTTTGTAAATCTAGTCAAGGGAACTATAATTATGTTATAATCCAGGGTTAATCGATTAGGGTTTATGGATGCTTCAACATGTATATATATGTATTGTAACATTGAAAGGAATATAATGAAAAATCAATCTAGTAGTCCTGGTTTTGGGATCCAGGGGAAAATATCTGTGTATATCTGTTTTATGTTTTATGCTCTCGCCATTGTTTATTTTATGCTTTTAAGAATTCCTTTGCAAGTAATTTCTGTATGGGGTTAAAACCTACACCGTTATTGTTAAAAAAAAACAATATCACATTAATATTATAAAATGAATTTCAAAATCACTATTAAAGTAACAATATAAAATAAATTTCAAAACCATTATGCCGCCCATGTACTTTGTATTTGCTTTGTTCCTATTTTAATGAAATTCAAATAATTTTATGATCAACTTATGTTGTTATAATAATAATAATACAATTTTTTTTAACACAAATGAGTAGTTGTTTTTAACAAAATACTTTGAAGAAGAACTTGAGAGAGATGCCAAATTTTTTGAGAAAGATGCCAAAATTTCAAAGTGTATTGTTGCAAATCATTGACATACAAAAAAAGATCGACAGGTACATTTTGCAATACTAACCTAACAAAAAAACAAATTTACAAAGGGAATTCATAACCAATGGGGAGAGGGAATTCATAACCAATGGGGAGAGTAATCACCTGTATGGCTCTGTTATTTGTAGAATTCATATTTCCACATGCTTCTATATGCATTTGTAACTTAGTTAATTGCTTATACAAAATGTATATTTCATCATCTTGATAATCAACCTTAGTTATGAGAGATTTACTACAACATTATTTAAGTATTATTGTTTGTTTATAAATCTTTTAAATTTTATTAAGAAGTTGATTTAAAAAAAAATTAATTATAAATTTTACATTTCTCATGATAAATTTATATATAAAATTTTAATAAATAACTTAAATCACAACTTCATTTTTTTCCTCCATTTAGACTTATTACAAGGTTGATAATAGGTATTACTGTTATAAGATCAATAGTATGCATCATTGTTTATAAATCTTGAAGGTGTTTCGAAGAACTTAGTTTTAAAAAAATGACTACTTAAAAAAATAAAATAAAAATTAATTATAGATATAATATATCTCAAACTCCATTTTATTTTTTTCTTACACTTATTACAAAACTAGTAATAAATATTGTTGTTACAAGATTGGAATATATAGTATATATTATTGTTTTGTTTATACTTTAAAAAAGGGTGATTATTTAAAAAAACAATTATAAAATTAATATATCTCAAAATTCTATTTTATTTTTCTTTAACTTATTACCAGAGTGCAGTAGATATTATTGCTACAAGATCATAATATGTATTATTGTTTATTTATAGATTTTTAAATTTTTAATAGAGAATTTGAATATTTTAGAAATTTAATTATAGGATTCAACATTTTTCATGATTAAATGATACACAAAATGTGTAATAAAAAAGTTGAATCATTTTTTTTCTTCACTTGTTATAAGATTGGTAATGAAAATTATTGTTAGATAGAAATCTTCGCGTTATAATTAGAAAATTTAGTTTTTAAAGAAATTAGTTACATTTTCATAAATCTAATTTCATTTAAGGCTTTGCTTTACGATTAACTTAGTTATTTAGTTACATTTTTCATAAATCTAATTTCATTTAAGATTTTATCTTACAATTTCATTTTTTAAATTTTAACTAGAAAATTTAATTTTCAAAGAAAATAGTGAGATTTTTATAAATCTAACTACTTTTTTTTTTTTTTTACAATTCCATTTTTAAACTAAATAAAAAGACACATAAATCTTACTTTGAGTATTTATTCTTATTTGTGATTCATAACCCAAAGTTTAATACTCAACCATTGTACATCTAATTTTGATATTTTATTTTATTTTTATTATTTTATTGTTCTTTTTATTTTTCCAAATAATGTTTAATTAAACTTAATCCAATAAACTAACGCGCACACACATATATAATCAAATCCTTGAATTAATCATCTCTATAATATACTTAATATTATAAACCTCACTATATTCTTAGTCTTCTAGTCAATCAAGTGCATCAAATATAAATCACATACTTTAGATTGAAAATCAAATATACATCATACTTTAAATTTAATGAATTATATAGATTATTAATAAAATTTATAAACGAGTGTGTATATATATATATATATTAATATAATATATATTAATATAATCTCTTTCACTTCACTTCTTTTCCCTTTTTTCTATCACAAATTAACCCCAAAAATATATAAATATATATATGAGATCCTTGAATTAATCATCTCTATAATATACTTAATATTATTAAACCTCACTAGATATTCCTAGTCAATCAAGTGCATGAAATATAGAGCACATACTTTAGATTGAAAATCAAATATACATCATACTTTGCATTTAAAATTCCACTCTGAATGAAAGATATACATACTTTGGAATATGAATATATATATATATATATATATATAAACTTAGTTTATATATACTTAATTTTTTGTCCCTTCACTTTTTATTTTTATTTTTATCACAAATATTCTACAAAATTATGATGATGATGATGGTGGTTAACGTTCATTGAGAAACTTTGGTCTATCAAATCTAAAGAAACGAATTATTTAGTTTGATTTATGATTTTATTCCTATGCTCAAAAAACTTGGAGAGAAGCCTATTGAGCTCACTTTAATTTTGACAACGTAAAAGGCTAGAAAATTCAAAGCTGCAACAAAGATTTTGAACCTAATATATATATATATATATATCGTGGAATCCTTGAATAATCATCTTTATAACATACTTAATATTATGGACCTCACTCGATATTCCTAATCTTCTGGTCAATCAAATGCATCAAATATAAAACACATACTTTAGATTGAAAATCAAATATACATCATACTTTACATTTCAAATTCCTCTCTTAATGAAAAACATACTTTAGAATTTAAAAACAAACTACATTATATATCATTTAATTCAACTTAGATTATATATTTTTTCAAAGAAAAAAAGCAATATTGTATTATATTGAGAATATATAATATATACAGAGAGTACAAAAATCAGCTCTTTGAAGCAGGGAGATGAGAAACAAAATATATATATATGATGTAAAAACAAAATACATATATCATTTAATTCAACTTAGATTATAAGTATATATATAATAAATTTAAATAAAAATACATATATATATATAATTTAATTCAACTTATGTCTCTTGTCCCTTCTTTCAAATCCGATTTAACTTTTCGAGATTTTACCATGTCTTCGCCATTTCAGAAACAAAGTTGTTAGACAAATTACTTTGGAGCGTCACAACCACAACAACTGACGTAGCAAACACCTCACCTCTCCCCGCCTTACTTTCAAAACCAAAACCGGTCCCCATCCCCACGGCCTACATTTGATGGTTTCCATTACAACAAAATCCTTTGACAATAGCGCTTTGTGAGGTATAAACGAGGACTTACCCAAAGTCGTGAATATTAAAAATAAGTTAAACAGGACAACCATACATATATTTAATATAATGCATTTATTTTCGTTACAATAAACGATAAAAAAACATTAATTTAATTCGGTGGGGTTTTGCTTTTTGGAATTTGGTTATTCTGCTCGGCTGGACTGCACTCACCACTACAGTCGGACAGCTCTGTTGACAAATTACAACGAGATAGAGCAAAATTTCGAGTCCGCGGGGTGGGGGATCTGTAGTTCATTTCCCCTCCTTCATACATGTTATGGTCGCATCATCACACTCACATCTAAACAAAAATAAATAAAATGCAGCACCAAAAAGGGCAGCATCATCCTCGTCGTCATCCAGTCGCATCTAAGCACCAGGTACTCTCCGCATCCAAACCCTCCATTTTCCCAGCGAATTCCTGGATTCTTCCGTCAAAGCTTCCGACTGCGACCACCAGAACCGGGACATATCATTCGGGGCGCTCTTTTGCGGCTCGCGCAACGTTGGCCGTGTTCTGCAGGCCGAGATCTCCTGTGTGAGTTATTCTTCGCTCGATTTGATCCTGGATTACTCCAATATTTTCAAGGACGGCGTGGTTCCGCATCTGTTGGTCGTTCGTCTTGTAGAGTTGAGAGCATTGTTATGTATGCTCCAGAATTTCATCGGATTTGCAGAGAGTCCAGTCGAAAGGGTTTGTTGAACTTAATTTTTTTATGCTTTTGATTTTATTTATGCGATGAATGTGGGGGATCTTTGAGATTCGCCGATAATTATGGAGCTGCAGTGTGATCGGAACTGGATTCGGGAGGGAAACATTTGAAAGATTCCTGTTTTGAAGACAGACAGATAAGCGGGAGATGTTCAGAGTGACATTTAGAGCTTTTGACGGAGGTAATGTGTGAATCGGAGATGCAGAGTGATTTGACTTTAATTCCTGATTTTAAGATTGATGTTTCGAAGATAAAGAGATCGATGGGAAGGGGATGCAAACTGATATTGAAATCCTTTGGCGGAGATAATGTGCAAATCTAGATGACAAAGTGATTGTATATAAATTCTTGAGATTAAGATTGATGTCGTGACGATACATAGATACACGAGCCAGTGATGCACATATTTGTTTAAAGCATAGAAAAGAGCCAATCAGAGTTGTAGAGTGCCTGTATTTATATTTTTGATGCTTCGGAGATAATATAGTTAGAGATGCAGAGTAACGTTTAAGAGCACTTAGAGATGTTATACTAAGGCAGGGATGCAGAGTGATTTGGAAGTGACAGCAAGAATGATAATGAGAAGAGAGAAGGTGTGAGGAGGAGAGCGAGTAAAGAGCTATGTCCTTTTCAGATCCGGAGTTGGGACGGCAGGGGAGAAGGCCTTCTTCTGCTTCCCATAATAGTTTTGCGGGATCTCTTTCCAAATTTAGAACTCCAAGCCGGAGTCCAGATGTTAAGCAGAAGCCTGGCCCTTCTAGACTGGCAATGGTTGCTTCACAGAGGCAACGACCTTTGCAGAGGAAGCCTCCGGAGCCTCTTCGACGTGCCGTGGCCGATTGTTTGTCTGCGTCTCATCATGCGACGTCTGCATTCACGTCGGAAGCATTGCGGACACTTCAGGTTAGTACAATATGATCCAATTCTTCTTAAAAACTTATAAGTCACTGCATGTTGAATCCCCAAGCTACTGGCTTTTATTCTGTTTCTTTCTGATGTATGTTTGGCATTTTGTTTGCACTAACAAATTTTATTGGACTGGAGGATTTAACAGTTCCCGCTTAATGTATCCATAATTCTTTATATCGACCATAAATGAACCTGTTTTTCATACAGCATATGTTATTATATTACAGTTTAAATCAATATTTATGCAAATCAAGATTGCCAAAGCCAGGAGCCAAAGAGTGGTCACACAAGACCCCTCTTTCTACTTAAGCTAGGAAGGGTAGCACCTCTCCTCTTCTTTGTCTTAAACTAGAAGAATATCCACATCTTTCCTAAAAATTGGACTCCTAGCTGAAATTTGGATGTCCAAAACTGATCAACTGCCTCACGAGTTAATGACGCATTCTGTGTGTATTGGACTAAATAGGTACCCAACATGCGTGCTGCTATTTGTATTGTGGCCCGCTTGAAGCTGTTGTTGCCTGTTGTTTGTCATTAATCATAGTTAAGTTTTTAAGGGGAGTATCGGGAGCATAGATTGGATGAGTAGAATGCAACAATTGTGCAAGGGCACGTGCACATTTTCTTCTTGTAGACAAGTTGGGATTTATGGACTTGGTGCCTTGTAGAAATTGAAAAAGGCTACGTTGAGTTCATCCCAATCAAAATCTTTGTTCCAAACAGGCTATTCTGGTTCTCATATGTTGTGTGAGGATACTTTGGTTCCTGGTCTAATGTAATATTCTTTTATTTCTTTTCTAATTTTTTTGATAAATCTCACTTCAGCATTCTTTAGAAAATTCACACAATTAATTTTTGTCACAAATTTTAATACCACCATGGCAATTTTGCAAAAATGAGCAAAAAAAGCACAGACAATATTTATTAGGAAATCAACCTTATTTCATTAATTGTAATATGATATTACATGCCAAATCTAGATCAGAACCTATTAAAACACTGACAAATATCTGAATGGCTGACAATGGCTGGAAATCTACTCCAAAATAAACAATACAGCCTCCATATCACAGCTGCAAGACTCTTCCTGACCTCCCAAAACTGAACTGGAAATTATGTCCAAATTGGAGATCTGGGTGATCCCCACTCCAATCCACAGATCTACTCCGGATCTGCTCACCAACTGATGACGATGAAGCTCAATGAGATCTCTGGATGAAGTCTCTTCAATAGTGAGTCGGGGTTTCGTCTAACACACACAAGGAACCCAAGGGTTTTCATCCTAGGGCTGTCTGAAAGCTGAGAACCATGTTCCAAAAAATTCTTCAATAGTACATACTCCAAATCCAAGATGCTCCCAAATGACTTGCCCCCCTCATTTTAAATATTGGATGGATCTTTCTCTAGCCTTCTAGAAGCACTTTTATTTTATTGTTTTATTCCCACTCTAGAAGCTTCTCTCTTTTATTTTATTTTATTTAAGTCACTTTAATCTCGGAAAATGGTAAATCTGCCTCAATGATCTCTCTGGCACTGAAAGTCACTTTTCATCATCCCACCCTATAGATCTCTTCATCCTGGTTCCAACAAGCTATTACACTAAGGTGTTTCTCCAAACAATCTGCTCCAAATAAACACCTTTAGCGTATTCAATTAAAATATGCTTGAAATCACCCTGTTTTACGAGAATTGTCGGAATGCAACAGAACGAAGAACAAAATGTGTGGAACTGACCGTGATGATGAAATATAGTAAGCAAACCTTTGTGGGACCCCATAAAACTCCCCCAAATCTCTCAGGGCCCATCGATGATAAAATCTCACTCCTGTAACCTGGCTGACACAAACCCTGGAAATCCATCCTCACCACATGGAAACCGAAAATGGGAACAATACATCCAATTAATCATCCTTGCCATTAAGGTTGTGAAGAAATATATCATTGGACACATTGATTACCCCATGTCACTTTGACAGTGTAGTTGTATGGGAACATGTTTCCAGCATTTGCAATCTATAACTTCTTTTGTCATGTGATTTTATCCTCTTCCTCATACTAGACGAATTATGTTATCTCTTCCTCCAAGTTGCCTTCCATCAGGTCTCCTTAGAATCAAATCCTGGCATAGATTGTTTTATCCTGCCCACTTCTCTTCTTTTCTGCACCTGTATCATACTTCATTTCAGTTCTCACGTATATGCTCATTTTAATACTTTTTGATTTGTCACTTAAGACTGATCGTACTACAACTTTAGATTTATCCAAACATCATAAAGTAATGAATGTTTGAATGCAAAGGAAACTTGAAACTGTTGTTAATGAAAATTTGGCGGGGCTGGCATATGCTTATTCAGTTTATGGAGTTTAATGCACTTGATTCTGTAGAAACATGACAGCGGTACATCCAATGGTCATCCCAAGTATACTCTTCGCCCCAGATGAGAGATGATAGAAACCAGGTTTTACTTTCCCATAAAAATGATGCTTATGGTGCCAAGATCTAATCTTGTGTATAGAATTAGTTCCTGTTCAAAAGAACCAGGTTTACATAACTTGATATTGTGAACTGGCACCACTAGATTAAAGTCAACTCTGCTCTATATGTAAATTGACAACACAACATCAATTTTTGCTTTGATGTTGTTTGATGAGGAGATTATGATAGTACATCTTCTCAGTATTTCTACTGCAATCTGATCTTTGGAATATTTTACATGTCAGATATTTTTCATTTTTTTGCCAAAGGAAAACCTTGTAGAATCCTCCTTCTTCCTTGGAATATCTGGATGGAGGGCAGTTCAACTATCAGCCTCAATAGCAGTTGGTTACCCCAAGGGAGTCGATCAGATTTGAAACTGTGACCAATTGCCTCCCTGTCAGCAACATGCCTTGGGCAGATGGTTCAACTGAATGATCTAATCCTTGGCGCTTAGATATTTTCGTTTTACACACTGCATGCTTTATTTCTTTTTAATTCCATTGAGATACTACACTTCTTGTCATACTCAAAAGTTATTATACAGAACACATATGATGGGGGGCTTGGAAACTGGTAGGTAGTGCTAGTGTAGATAATCACCAGAACATTAAGCCATGTATAATGGAAAATAGAAAAAAGTTAAAACATAATTTAGGAAGGACATGCATGTTGATTTGTGGTAGCATTGGATGTGCCCTAGCCATGATAATTGGTGGAGAGGCTATAGCACATGAGATCTCCAAGACCCAGAAGTGGTTTGGGGAAATTCCACCCGGTTAGAGAGATTAAATTAATTAATATTTTTAACGGGGTTTCTAAGTCTAAATTTAGGAAAATTAAAATATTAATGGGTATTAATATAAAACTGGGTGAGAATGTTCTAAATGACATGCATCAAGCCAAATCTAATCTTAGTCGTTGATTAGGGACTTAATTTCGGTCATTGAAGACTCAACAGGAAAAGTATAAGAGGAGGCTTGAGGGTCAGTTGGAGATACACCAAGATTGATCAGTCAGTTCGATTTTCTAGCGGGGTTTGCTGAGAAAATTCAAACAAGTGATCTGAGTTGCAGCGAGGGGCAGTGAGTACATAGCAGAGAGGTAGAGATAGTGCCAGAGGGCCAGCGCAGTGATTGAGGAGGCTACGTAGAGGCAGTTAGAGACTGCACAGAGGCTGAGGGGCCTGCGTGGGTGACACAAAAGGCTAGAGAGCTGATGCACAGAGGCAAAACGCTGAAGCAGAGGGTTCTAGAGCCTTGGTTGACATAGAGCCTTGGAGAAGCGCCAGAAGGATTTTCGTGGGGCAAACTAGTGCTTAGAAGCTGAATATCTACTTTCGAGAAGAGGTATTACTGCCATGTAGAAATCTGTGTTGGGTGAGCCAGTTTGGCACCCTAGTTGTGCTCGAGAAAGCTGCTTAATAATAAAACCCTCAGAACTGCTGCACCGGTTTTCTGCATTGGGTTTTTTCGGGGACGATTGTCCAAAAATAACGGTGTCCCTTGTGTGTTTGTCTAGTATTTTAGTTGTTGATCTGTATATGAGTTAAGGCTGCATTTGTGTTTATTTTCAGTATTTATATGTATAAATAACTTGTTAATGGAATAAACAAGTAGATGAAATAACCCAGATAATGCAGTAGGAATTTCTGACGTGTTAGACTTAGAAATTTCAACATGGTATCAGAGCATTGCAAATCATAGGAGGACTGAAGGCACTAGCGTAATCATAAATATTTACAGCAGTAGTAGCTATCCTGAGAGACAGAGCTGCTCCTAAGCAGAAAGTACTAGAGAAGGAGTGACGCAGAGGGCTTGCGTCATCATTTTGAGCTAGAGAGAGGGCCAACGTAGAGGCAACAACAGGCAGAAGAGGCTCACAAATAGCCATGTCATCCTACTTAGTCAAGTAGGCTTGTCGCAGCTGGCCAAAGGAGTGATTTAGGCCTTTGCTGGGATTGCGCAGAGCTGGAAGAATCAGTTTCTTTAGTTGCTGGGGCATAGGTAGTTGTGGGCAGATTGTGGATTAGGACGCTGGTGGGGTGCTGCGGCTGTCGAAGACTCGAAGCAGAACAGTACCTAACGGGACAGAACCAAGGTAGAGGGAGTCGCTGCCTTGATGGATTTCTAGCTAAGAAATCCAGGTCCGAGTTGTAGTTGCAAAGAGGATCGGAGAGGAGTGGATTGATAGTTGGCTGGAAGATTTCTAGCAGGGAAATCGAGACTTAGAGGGAGTCTAGGAGCGAACTTCCAGGAGGGAAGTCGAGACTCAGAGGGAGTCCAGAAAAGGAGCAGAGATGGCAATGAACGGACTGAGGGATTATGATAGGTTGCACGGGGCCTTCAACTTTGTCATCTTGAAGGCCAGGATCCTGTATGTTCTGGATAGACATCGCATCAAGGGCTTCGCCTTGAGAACCGTGCTTATCCCAGTCGACCCAGCTGATAATGAAAAGTATGACGATGCAATGGCGAAGGCAAAGTGCATAATTCTTGATGGGGTCAAGGATCATATAGTACCACATATTGTCTAGAAGAACACGACAAAGGAGATGTGGGATACTTTGACGACATTGTATCAGGCACTTTCGTGCAGAGGAAGATGCTGTTGGAGAATCAACTGTGGTTGTATCAGATGTAGAAGGGGGAGCAGATAGATCTATAGCTCAGCAGGTTGCAAGAGATTCAGGACCAACTTACTTCTATAGGGGCCACATCGGATCAGGAATTCATGGTGAGGACTGCCCTGAATGTAATCTCCGAGAATTGGGAGACATTTGTCCAAAGCATTTTGGACAGAGCTAATCTTCCAGGATGGGAAGAGATTAGACATTTGACTAAGGCGGGAAGTAGCAGCAAAGGAGGTCGAATCAAGAAAGAGGAGGAGGAGGATGCGGCTTTGGCATCTACGGGACAATAGGGGAAGAGGAAGGACATCTCCAGGGTGAAGTGCTTCCACTGTGGGGAGTTGGGTCATTATGCAACCTAGTGTCCCGGGAAGAAGAATAAGGGAGAGGCTTCTAACTCCAAGGCAGCTTCGACTAAGGCAGAGAAAGAAGTCGAGATAGATGACGAGTGTGCCATGAGTGCTCATGCACCTCTAGAGAAGAGATGGGGAGACATTGAGCTGTAGTCAGGAGGACTACATAAGATGAGGGACAGGATCCTTGAGGTACCTAAACTCTTGGATTATATTTGGCTACGGGAGCCTCGAATGACAGTGTCAAGATGACGGATATCGGTAGAAGCAAGATGTGATGGAGCGACAAGGCAGTGCTAGAGTGCAGAGGTCTGTGGCAACATAGTGGGGGTTGCAACAGTGCAAGAGGCATAGAGATGGTTGCAGCAGTGCAAAGAGGCATAAAGGTGGTTGCAGCAGTGCAAAAGGCACATAGGTGTTTGCAGCAACATAAAGGCAGCAGAGGTAGCTTCAACATTAGGAGGCTTCTGGACTGACAAGGATGTCAAAATTTGGGTAGATCAGTTACTTACTTCTTGGTAATTGAGTTGCAGTTAGCAGTGGCAGTGCTATGGGCAACATGATGCAACATTGAGAGAGAGTTGCAGTGCAAATGCAGTGTTGGGAGTAAGCACCAGCAGCAACACGGATGCAAAGGGAGCTGTAGTACAAATGTAGCAGTGGCAGTGGCAGAGCCATGGGCAGCAGTGCAGGAAAAAACAGTGCAGTGGATTTATGGCAACAGGCCCAACATCAGCACAGGTACCGGTGCTGGAGGATCAGGGTGATGTTCAGTGGTGGAGCATTACTAGAGAACATTCATCGCTAAGAGGGAGTGTTGATTTGTGGTAGAGCATCAGATTTGCTCTAGCCCATGATAATTGGTGGAGATGCTATAGCATATGAGATCTCCAAGACCTAGAAATGGTTTGGGGAAATTCGACCAGGTTAGAGAGATATTAAAATAATTAATATTTTTAATGGGGTTCGTAAGTCTAAACATAAGAAAATTAAAATATTAATGGGTATTAATATAAAACTGGGTGAGAATGTTCTAAATGACATGGATCAAGCGAAATCTAATATTAGCTCTTGATTAGGGACTTAATCTCGGTCGATGAAGACTCAATAGGAAAGGTATAAGAGGAGGCTTGAGGGTTAGTTGGAGATACACCAAGATTGATTAGTCAGTTCGATTTTTTGGAGCGGGGTTTGCTGAGAAAATTCGAACAAGTGATATGAGTTGTAGTGAGGGGTAGTGAGTACATAGCAGAGAGGCAAAGATAGTGTGAAGCGCCGGAAGGATTTTCATGGGGCAGACTATTACTGAGAAGTTGAATATCTGCTTCCGAGAAGAGGTATTACTACCATTTAGAAATCTCTGTTGGGTGAGCCAGTTTGGCACCCTGGTTGTACTCAAGAAAGTTGCTTAGTAATAAAACCCTTAGAACTACTGCACCGGTTTTCCCGCATTGGGTTTTTACAGGGACGACTGTCAAAAAATAACGGTGTCCCTTGTGTGTTTGTCTAGTATTTCAGTTGTTGATCTGTATATGAGTTAAGGCTGCATTTGTGTTTATTTTCAGTATTTATATGTATAAATAACCTGTTAATGGAATAAACAAGTGGATGAAATAAACCAGATAATGCAGTAGGAATTTCTTACGTGTCAGACTTAGAAATTTCAACAATGCACAAAGTTACTCGATGGAATGAAATAATTGCATTTGAAGAATAAAAGGGAACCACATTCCCAAGAGAGAGTCATTGTTACAGTTGTGAAAATAAGGATTATTGTATAGAAAAGGGCTTGAAAAGGATATAGAATTCATGGAGGAAAAATGTGAAAGTCATGTAATCAAAGTGGATGATATTGATAATGGAATTTAAGTTAAAAAGGATATTTCAAAGCTTTTAGTGGAAAAAATGACTCTAAATTCTTCAGCAGTTGCACCAATGCTGTAGAAAATACATGATGTCTTATCACTTGAGGAATACTGCTCTTTAGGGGAAGGGTTAAGAAAAAATTGTAAGCAATCTGTGTTGGACAGAAGAAAGCTGAGCTAGGAAATGTATTAGCAAAGATATTGTGAAATTGAAGTCCTTTCACCCTCATGGTTAGAAAGAAAGGTGGCTAAATATTTTCAATTCCCACCCCTGTCCAATAAAAAGAGTAAACGAATTACAAATGGATTTAAAAGCTAGTTGCAGAATATTTTTATAGTGTTTTTCTCTTCCAGGTGTCTCTTAATGGAGTCTTGAAAGTCCAATAATAAAAAGTTAATTGAGAAGTATTTATAGGCCATCATATTGACCTCTCATTAATCTGATCCTTATTTTAGTCATAACAAGCAACTTGTCATTTGTAGAATGTTTTATATCTCATTTGCTAATGACATTATTATCCATGAGTGATAATTTAGGGTTCAATAACTTATCATGATATTAGCATAGAACTCTACTTCACATTGCCCTATGAAAACATTAAAAAATGGATGATGCAAAAGATAGTGTTTGAACCCAAATTTAGGCAATGAGATAATAAGTTCTCCCTTAATTTTTTTAGGATGAAATGGTATCAAATTGTGGATGATGGAAACTAAGTCTTCATTTTTTTATTATTTATATTTGCCTTGATATTGAAATTATGCTTAAAACCCAATTGAGAAGCAACATTTAAACAAGATGAATAGTTTAACAGGACATGCACATGCCATCCTTTATGTTCCATAAGGGACTTTGCACATGAGATTAAGGAGAGCTAAAGTAATGATGCACTCTGCTGATTATCAGGACACTTTTCAACTTCAGACAGGACAACTCCATATGATTTGAGTCTTGTTAAAACCTGATTGTCAAGGAATAGGTTGTGAATTGACATACCCTTAAGAAAATATGAAATCTTTCTTTTTTGAGATGGTGCCTTACTCCTAAAAGCATGTCCAAACCCTTTGGACACCTTTCACTCTTGTGATTTTTTATGTTGATGAAACAAGTAGGGAAGTTCACTGGCTCTTAAAGTTGAATTCCTACAAATACTTGGCCATTTTTTTACCATTCGTCTCTATCGGAGACATATGGCTCAAATGTGAATTGGGTCTAGTTTGGGTGGTTAAGTGGAGAAGTTGTTCTTCTCCTTATCCAGTTTTAGTGCCCGCTTGTGACATGTTTGCTCCTCGTGAGCCAAATGGGGCTAGCAAGGTACCGACAATCTCACCCTTGCTTAAGTGCTCGAGGATGGGATGAGATGTTTCCAAATGATTTTTTAGCATGAACGGTTAGCTCAAATGATTGTCCCCAATTTTGCTGGGCATTTGATTAGTTCTGTCCTAGTGGGTGTTTGGTTCATATTCCCTTGGGCAAGATGCACAAGTCTACGCTGATAGGTTTACAAGGGGTGTCATCCATGAATATGGGGAAGCATCCTTTGGGTTTCCTCCTGTGATTTTCTTTGGAAAAAGAGTATGTTTCAAACCCTAGATAATAATATAGATTCTTCTTGATAAAATTGTTGTAGATAAATGCTCTGCCATAAAAAATGTCTTAAATTTTAATGTTGGTAAATAGATCCCACAATTTATCTAATTGTGTTTTATAGCCTAATGATTTCTACCATTCCAAAGGACTATGCAATTGAGAATTTGCTGGTAAACAGTTCATAGTGGATGATATTTTCCAATTGAAACAAACTTCTTAGCGGTAAAAACAATGGTATATTGTAAAAAGAATGATATGGGCAATCAATAAGACCAAGGAGGTTGAATGGATTTTTATTTGTGAGGAAGGGGAAGACACATAAAATTATTAGAGAGAAATTATGCTGTTAGGAATTTGTTAATGAGGTTTGTTAAGATAATTTATAGCATAATATCATGACAAGAAAGAAAAGAGAAAGATTGTATATATTTGTCAAGGATATTGGGAATATTTTGAACCCTTGAATCAATTCCAATGGTTTCAATCATTATCCTAATCAAAATTGTGCAAAATTGTAGACATTATCTTAGAAAATAAGAAAGAAGTGGATAAGTGTTGGGAAAAGAATAGGGAATTGGCAGATATACTGTAATATGTATGTTCCCCATCAATGTATGGGATTAAAATCATTAAGGTTTAATGGTCATAATTGAGGGGTGAGCCATAACCAAAGCATAGATGCAAAAACAGGCTAAAAGAATAACTGTTTCTCAAAGGAGAAACACTATCTAGTGGATGATTAAGGTTTTGATGCAACTTTGGTGAAAAAGCAAAATATTTTTTGGCCATTAATTGAAATTGGAAACTCGAAAGGTTTTGAACTTAGTGAAAGTGATCATTTTATGTTGGTTGCAACTTTGAGTGGATATAACATGATGGTTGATATGATTGTGGCATAGATGTGAGCAAGCAGGAATCGATAGGTCTCGAATATGTGGAGGAGGTTGGTGAACACTTAACATGATTGGTACTCAATGGATCTTAAACTAGAGATGCTAAACACACAATCTTAAGTGAATTGGGAGATAATGATCTATGGGTAAAACAACGGTTGCAGTTCAATACCACTTTTATGACTCGGGACTAAACATATAATAATAGTGGATGATCAATCGAATATTTGTTTTATAGCACGCCCAATGAAAAGTGGCGAATATTTAGTAGAATATACTGCTTGCAAGACAGATAAAGTGGCTATGCATAATGTTGTAAACTTTTCATGTCTTTGTCTTCAAGCTGCCCTTTGAAGGAGTTGTGTGTATTTGTAATGCAACCCCAATTGCAAGTCAAGCCAACTCTTTGTTGAAGCTCAACACGCTACATGTTTCTTGTACCAACAGGAACCAAGCGATCTACTATTAATAATGGCATAGATATTAGGCTCATATCAGATGATAGATCCTTATTAAATTTCACTATAAAGTGTTTAAACACAGGAAATAGGGTCCATAACAACATGTGTATTTCAAATGGCTAGTGACGAGTTGTGCCTAATAGGATTGTATTATGTTCAACATTTGCTTCCTTGAAAGTCCTTAGGCACTACTTATATTTTTAGTATCAATGTTTTAATGCATCCTTTACGGAGTTGTCTAGTTATAGGAATTTCAGTCTTTTTCTTAGTTGAGAATTATTAATCAAGTTTTAATTAAACTACCTACTTGTATTTTGAATATTAGGTCCTTTTTGATTGAATGTTTCTTCTACTCAACTACCTTGCCTTGGCGCCTATGGTGGCCTCCTTGACTGCCTTTCTCCTTTCTCCCTTTACTAAACTCCTCAAAATCCTTTGTGTCCCCCACAACATCCTCCTCCTCAATGTCATCTGTGATTCCAAGGCCCTCCTCCATAAATTTGTGACCAATCCATTCTCTTTTGTGCACCCCACCCACTCAACATCTCCCAAAACCCCTCGACCTCCTTGTCATCCCTTTCACCGTTTAGATTACCCATGCACTTGTCCCCTTTTTCCTCTCTTGCTTTGGCCTTCTCTTAGAGCCCTCTGATTTCCCCATCCCCTTCTTAGTGACCCTTGATCGTCTCTACAATCATCTAATACTCGCCCCTGTCCTCCTCAACCTTCCTTCGAATCCTTGTGACCTTTTAATCCTCCTTGTTTGCTCCTTGCTCGTCTTAGATCCCTCTTCTTAGGCCCAAAACCCTCAAAACCTCATTTAAAGCTCTTTCCCTTTTGGCAATCTTACAATCTTTTCATAATGGTGGGTTTGGTGGGTTCATCTTCTCCCTAAACATGATGTATCTCAAACATTTTGGTCATTGTAGTGTTGACAACAACCAATGGGATAATTATAACCCCATGACCACCACTTTAGAAGACAATCCAACAAATTTCTCCCATTAGGAAACCTAGGTGAAAGCCATTTTGGCGAAGTTGGAAAGAGTGGAGACTGAAAACAATAGGTTACAATTTGAGCTCGCCGATCTCATAAACACGTCGATGGAAGTGGAATTCAAGAATCTCAACTTGAAATATTCGGTAATAAAAAAATGAAAAACCAAGAAAATCCACATCTACAAATCTTTCTTGGGGATTCCTCGACATTGCAATTTGAAATTTTAGAACTTAAAAACATAAAATAGGAGATGAGGTCCCAAGATGTATTATTCAATAGAAGACACAAATTTAGCAACAAACTCTAAAGTTCAAACTTCAAACACTTGGCTATAGGTTGTTTAGAAGAAAGAGAGGAGCCCTCTTGCTTGCTTAAGTTGAAGGGGTCCAGCCCAAAATCACAGAGGAATGCTTAAGGTGAGCCAGGGAGCTCAAACTTAGGGTGCGCGAATTCCATCCTGCTACTTCTCTAGACCCTGTGTAGATGGGAGCTTGTTCTCTTCATGACACACTTGATCCGAATGAAATTAGCTTTGAGCAAGCTTAGGTTGGTGCCAACTCAGCTCTTTTCTTCCACTTTAGGACTCCATGGAATTGTCTTAGAGCCCTTTGGGCCAAGATATGACTTTCTTTGCTCTCGCACGAGTTCTTTTTGGATGTTGGTCTCATGAGATTCCATTTGGTTGAGCTTGAACATTTTAAAGAATAGGTAATAGTAGCTAGGAAAGACGGCAAGTGGGTAGTCCCTCAGGACCTCATAGCAGTTATCTGGTTCTGCCCCTCTCATTGGGTTGTCTCGTCACTGGCCTTTCGTATGACCTGGTCATTGGGTTGGGAGTGTGTCGTTCGCGATTTCCATTGGTTGGTGGAACTATAATGGTGCATTTTGCTCTTCTTTGAGTACATTTTATGATGTGCTTGGGACTTAATCCACAACTACCGTTTATCTTTGTCTCGTAGACAAGAGACTTGTGATTCTAGTAGTGTGAGAAGTTCTAAAGGGGTAGCATTTCTTATTTGTGACTTCCTTCAAGATAGAGTTTCTATGATTTCCTTTGATGAACTTGTGAGGTTCTTGTTGTTCCAAGTTTCATGAAGTGGCCCCTATTGTGAGATATTTACATTGTAGTTTGATATTTCCCCCCATCTTCTTTGCATTTCATAGTTCACAGTTAGTTAGATTGGGATCCTTTCTCTTGGCGATTTTATTCTTTTGGGAGGCTTTAATGCCCATACTAGGATAGTCAGGTTTTGCCTCATGATGGACTTGAGGATGCCCTTTGCATTTAGAAGAGATTGACCCTATAATTGTGGGCCTCCATAGGGCATCATATGATGGTTTTGGTTACAATCTATGGGAGGCACCTTCTATAGCTTGGGGAATCTCATGTTCTATTTGTCCTGAATGGTCTTGCATGCTACCCTAACTTGCAGGGTTTCATATGCTTCCCTTATAGTGGCAAGTGCAATGTGGTTGGTTGTGTCTTGGCCAACTAAAAGTTACTCCGTCACATCCTAAACTTTTCAGTTACCCCATTCCCTTACAAACCATGCCTTTCTATCTTTCTCCATCTTTACCTCTCCCACTTCCCCTACATTACCCCTTCCTAGTGTCTTTAACACCACTATCTGGTTTGATAGGAAGCTTAAAGACTTCTATACCACCTTCCTTCATCAATTGATTCATCCCGTTTCCCATTTCTCTTTGTGCCAAGGGATATAAGGAAGCATTCTCCAGCAAGTAACAAGGAGCTAGGTGATGGTACCTCTATCAATTTGAGATTGAAGCCTATTGAGATAAGAAATGAGCTTGAAGACGTTGTCAAGATTGAGGGATGGGCTCCATTAGCTTGGATGATGTTGTGAGGAACAATTCATTTGAAATGGATTGTAATGGTCTTTCCTCTTTCCACATGATTGTTATCAATAGTTCAAAGGCTAGGAGTTGGATTTTCTGAGCCATTAAGAATAATAGGTGTTTAGAAAGTTGCTTCTTTGAAACGTTACTACCAAAAAGTTGCTCTTCAAAAGAGTGTCTTGAAAATGGACCTGGAAGCATTGGCACTCGACAATAGATAGGAGGTATACATATCCCTGGCAAAGTTTTCAGTAGGACTTATGTATCAAGCTATGTTTGGAGTAGTAACCTGTATTTGAAAATAAATGTAGACACAGGGATATTGGATAAAGCATCCCTAGAGATGTTGAAGATCATAATCTTGTTCTTACTAAGCTTAACTACAAGCTGTGATAAAAATAATCATGCTAGTCTCTAGAGCATCCCAATGTCTCCCTAAAGCATCAAGAGGGAGGCAAAAGGAACCACATCATCTGCAAAGAGAAGTGATGAAATTAAAACATGGTGGAAACAACATCCATCACCAACACCTGTGTTCTCCTTGAGGAACTCATCAATACAGTTCCCAAATAATGTTGGAAGGAGGGGATACCCTTGTTCGACTCAAATAATGCTTTTTAGATAATCCAAAGGACCAATTGACATTTTGAAATGATTGGTTATTTCATAAAGTCTCATGATTGCAATAATGGGTGACATAGATATACTGGTAGACTCTCAAACAAGAGGTGTCTAGCTATAGAATAAAAAGCTTCCCTAAAGCCTGTAAAACAAAAATCAACCTTAAAATACCACTGTTGAGTCTTCTCGATGATGGCTTGAAGAGTAACGATTACCCGCTTGCCCCCCCCCCCCCCCCCACCCCCCAAAAGAAAGTTTAGCAAAAGCATTCCAAACCGTAAGTGTTTAACTATTTATATCAGACAGGTCTTGAACTTATAAGTAGGATGAGATTATGAATGATATGCTGGGTGCAAGATATAGGAAAGCTCAAACACACTACCTCGTCAAAGAGATACAATAGGACAAGCAAGGTAGTCAACATCATGCTTGAGGAGCTCAACTTGAAGCCTGCTCCAGTGAATTACTTTGCGAGTTCTCGATTTTCAAATGGTCCTCACAAAAATGAGAGGAAGCAAGGGAAGAAGTAATCACTGGAGATTTATTAGGAATATCATCAAGCAAGACAGTTTGAGAAATCCAAGGTTAAGGGCTAATGCCAAGTGGTTGTGGTGGTGGGGTGGGTGGGTTGGTGGAGTAGTTAGTAATATGACTTTGATCATGAGCTCTGGCTTGGGTGCAATAAGGAGAAACAGTTACCTTATTCAAAATACTATGTTCAACAGAGTGATTACTATCTGAGTAGTATGGCCAAAGGAGCAATACCTATCTGTTCTACTATTGTCTGTATGTATTAGTTGCATCCACAGAATGATGGAGCCAGTTGAACTCCAAACTTGACTGGCTCCTGAAGGTTATTCGCTCTTTAAGAAACAACTAGTGAGTAGCTTTGATCAGGGTCTTAAGAAAGGCAGACAGTGGCCTCTCCTTGAATCTCTAAAAAGGCAATAGCACCTCTTTCTAATCTGACAATAGATTAGGCATCTGATAATGAATAGCTCCTAGCTTTTCCACCTCCTACAAGGAATAACATTTGCAGATCTTGTCATTGCAATTGGAAATGATGATGTCTATGTTTGCAGCTGGTGTGGATCTACTCTTGAGTTAGCATAGAGGAAACCTCATGAAGTGTGATTAATGATGTTTTAGAGAGTCCACGTGGAAAGTCGAGCCATCCAAAATCTGCAGAAAGTGCTTTTTGTAGAATGCCAAGTTCGGATTGAGAGGCTTGGAAGGAAAGAGCTAGCTTGTCTAGGCAAAATTCTTGCAGATATCTTCCTTGATCAACATATTTATCCCTCCCTTAGTAGGAGGGTCAGGAAATTAGGAAATCTTATGGGGTCTTAGAGGAGCAAAGAGCCAAGAAGGGATACCCCTCTTGTCTTGAAGCAATCTCACCTAGCAGCAGTTATATGTGGAAAGTTGAGCCGTCCAAAATCTGTAGAAAGTGCTTTTTGTAGAATGCCAACTTGGGATTGAGAGGCTTGGAAGGAGAGATCTAGGTTGTCTAGGCAAAATTCCTGCAGATATCTTTCTTGATCAACATATTAATCTCTCCCTTAGTAGGGGGGTCAGGAAATTATGAAATCTTATGGGGTCTTAGAGGAGCAAAGAGCCAAGAAGGGATACCCCTCTTGTTTTGAAGCAATCTCGCCTAGCAGCAGTTGTCTGTGTAGTTTACAAAAATAAACCTGGAGATGCTCTCAATGTGAAGAGGTGAGCATCATAGTCAAATTGGATGATACCCTGGGGAACAGCTCATGAGTCTGTACTCTCCAAGTGGCCTCATTTTGTGTCCAAAATAAGGTCCCTAAACTTCTGACTGTGATGAACTGTGGGTTTTATCATGGAACCAAACAACCTCATTTTTGATAAAATATCCTGATAGTAGAGTTGAAAGTGCTGTCTCTTGAGGATCGCCAGAGAAACATATCCCTTGCATAGGTGTGAGTCGTGACTGAGAAGCAGGTCTGAGGCTAAAAGAGGGACCAGTAAATTGTACCCCTAAGCAGGTGTAGAAAGTGGTGATGTGCATCAGCTTCTCTCAAAAGGAAAAGTGAAGTCTAGAAAGAGCGCCCTTAGCTGTAATAAAGGCTGTGCCTGTATGCTAGCTTTCCTAAGGTTAACAACCAGCTGTCTCAGGTCGCAGAGTTGAGTTATCTTGGTAATCAGTCCTGAGAGGAGCCCGGGAGAACCACATCATCTGCAACAAGTAGTGAGGTGAAGACATGGTGAAGGATGCAGCCAGTGTTTGCATATGTGATATTATCTTTAAGAAACTGCCCAAGATTATTAATATAAAGCCCAAATGAAGAAGCAAAGATTGGTCCACTGGCTGCCAGCCAGGCCCCAGTTGGAAAGGTTCATCAAAATGGCCATAGCATAAAGTTTTCCAAACTTGTGGCCAATCATGACAGTCCAGTAAGTTTTTGGATCAGAAACGTCGCCTGACATGTGAGTATGCTAATTCATATGTTGGGTACAAGAGGAAGGGAATATACTAGTCCTCTTCATGTGCCCTTATGGTAGCTGTCAGATGCAGAAGCAACTAGAGAATGCTCAGTTTGATTGAAAATGGGAAACACAATCAAACAAATTTGATATCTGCTACTGTGGGTCATCATAGAACAATAAACTGCCGTTTTCTTTTCTTCAAAATAGTGCTGGTGAAAGTTTCCAACTGCCTTCTGCAGTGAGCTCTGCAGCTTCTTTTAACAATTGTTCTTATTTGTGAACAGTGTATTTCTCATGCACTTGCAAGAGTAATTTTATTCCTGCGTGGAGGCCCTGAGTGGTCCAAAGGAACCTGTGTTTTCTGAAGTTATCGAGCCATTCTGTTTAAAGTAACACACACAAATCTACCAACACGAGCTTAGTTTCTTTGAGAGGATTTAGCATTTTGATGTACATTTTATGCCAGTTTAGGGATACTATCATGACCAAGAATTGTTCCCCATGCCACAATAAATAAGGATGCATTTCATTTTATCAGCTATACTTGCCATGTTGCTTGGATTCAGTTTTGAACTGCTTTTTGAACAGTCCTCAATTATTTATCAGTTATTTTCATCTCAAGCATATCAATGTCATTTCCCAACATATATTATCTTCATTTACTCATGCAACCTGCTGTGTATAGGATTTCCATGTTTTATTTTCTCAGTTGTAACTATAGAGGCAACCATGGCCTCCTTTTTCCAAGCATATCTGGCTGTAAACTTTTGCCCTATTGTTTACAAAAGGGGCAGGTAGGTGTCATTTATTTGACTTTCTATCATCACTACTCACATGTAAATTCAATGATATCCAGCATCTTCTCAGAGATTTAATGTCTTAGCTTCCTATGATCTATCATAATTCAGATTCTCATGGTTTGCTTTTAGAGCCAAACTTTTTGCAAAGATTCATCTTTTGGTGATCATCATGAAACCTTGTTTAGAGATTCTGCTGTGCTCTTTTGGTTTTGAGTTTACATTCTTGAATTTGAAGTGTGCTTTGAATTTTCTTTAACTGTTCTTTCACATGAATTTTATTCAATTTCTGATTGTGTGTCCAAACACAGAAGAACTCTAGATAAATCCCTTTTGATATATGCTGTATTTGGTGCCGCTTTCTAACTTGTAATACAAGGAACTTAATGCGATAATCTATTGTATCCAGGAACATGGATCTGTACTTCTGTCACCAATGAGTTTTCAGATGCTTACATTGAGATTACTTATGCCTGGCATGTGATACTGATTTGTTTGTCCATTTTTGTCTGGGCCAGGATTATTTGGCAAATGCATCGTCTGTTGACATTGGATATACTGTACTTTTAGAACACGCGCTTGCGGAGAGGGACCGAAGGTATGTATTTTTCCTTCTAATTCTTGTATTAGTTTGATTCATGTCCTTACCACAAGAATATGCTATGTGGTATTTTGAATGAATAGTTGTTTCAGTGTTCATACCGAGAGGTGAGATGCTCTACATCCTACTTGGGGTTGGGTGGGTCCATTAGTACTTTGTTTGCATGTAATGACGTTGAATCTATACTATGTGTTAGGTCATTGTATATAATATTCCAGATCCATCTAAATCTAGTTTCGACCGGCTCAATATTGCTTATCTTGAGTTCACAGAAATGATTGATGTATTGAATATTGAAATTTGAGATATTCAACCTCAAGCTTCGGAACATTGATGTGCATATCAGACAGTTTTAGATGGGTCTGTGCTAGTGTATATTGATTTCCATTCGATAATAATGCGAGTAATCTTATTTGCTGTGGAGCTGACTCTGTAGTTACAACAAAATGCTAGGATGCTTTTATTAATATGTTTTGATCAAGAGTGAGGCTTTGCAGGTTTCGTCATTTGGGTCAGAAATGCAAGTGTGCATTTTGATATGCAGTTTCATCTTGCTTTGTATCTTTGTTACTCTTTGATGTTATTTATCTTTGGGAAGCATAAAGAATGAATGGAGTTAATGCATGCCATTGGGTTCTTAGTTCATTTATGATCTGTACACTGTTGTGGATGTTCCACCGGACAGTTCGTCATAACAGATCTTATAATATTCTACAATTTTTTACTATGCAGCATTCTACTAAAGATTGCAGACTTAATATCATTAGCTTTAACGCAGAAATGACTGAGAATAAGCTAAAAGTGAAATGAAAGAGACAAACAATTACACACCGTCTACACAATGAATACAAGATGTACCCTAGGAAGACCGAATACAGGACAAACCCAACTAGAAGGAGAGGCCTATGCTTTGCTCTTTTCTTCTTAGTATGAAAAGTGAATACAAAGAAAGGGGTATTCTCACTGTCCAAATGTGGATGCTACAGGATTTTCTTCTTCCTCTGTTATGCTTCAATATCCCATTCTGGATGCTCTGCTCTCCTATGGAACAATACTCAATACAATAATAATGAAATCCCTACCTTTTATAGAAGCCCATAATTTAGCATAGCCTGATAGTGGTCCAGGGTTAGGTTTAGGGTTCTTGCATGCCTGAACCCCCAATTAATGTAAGGGGTTTGGATTGTCTAGGAGGAGGGAGTAGAAGGTTGACTAACGATCTCATCAAGGGAACTTGTGTTTTGGTCTTGGAGTGGCAAATAGGTCAAGGGTCTTGGTCTTGGTATTCATCAATTGGAATCTCTATAAGAAGAAGAATTTGTTCGGGTTTTCCTCTCACGTGTGAGAGGTTTTGGCCCTCGTTGATAGCCTATATTCTGTGTCTCTTGTCTCTTTATGGTTTATGCTTGGTAGTTGTTTGATGAAGAATAACATTATAATAACATAAGTAAAAGAAGATCCTAATCAAGAAGTAAAAGAGAATTCACAAGTAGTTATCTATCTATAAGAGAAATCACCTAATCTCGATGCCCTAGATTTCTCAACATGGTATCAGAGCTAATGTAACAAAGTCAAGGAAGGGCATCTTATCAAGGGACACTCAAGGATCAAATCTCGAAGGTATCAAAGCGAAGATCATCTTGAAGAAAAGATTTACAAAGGAAGCATCGTAACATCAAAGAAGTCTACAAAGAAGTATTGGGATTATCATCAAGGAAAGAAGGCCAAATCCCTACATTTACTCAAGTTGAAGAGATCTGCGAATCAAGGAAGCTAGATCGAAAAGCGTTGTCATCAAGATTCTAAGGCGATCTCTCTCTCAAGCAAGACCCCTACCATTGAAGACATCATAGAGAAGTCATCATTGATCTTCATCAATAAAGACTCCACCATCAAAGGATCCTAAGGAATCTCCCTCCGTGGGATCAAGGATCATTATTGAAGAAAACTATCTTCATCAAGGAGAAGTTTTCTATTTTATATATCATCATCAACATCAAGAAAGCAACAAGAAGAAGGAGCATCCTATCAAGTAAGTATATTTATGTCCACATCTGAATCTGTCAAAATGTCTTTTTGCAAGGAAAGCAACAAATTGGTTGGGGCTTAAAACTATCTTGCATGGAAGAAAATGACAGATTTGAATCTCATTGAAGATGAGGTTATGGAACATGTCAAAGGATCTATAACTAAACCAAGAAAAGAAGATTCTCAAGATCTTGTAAAGTTTATGAAGGGTGAAATTAGGGCTCAAAGGATTCTTTTGCACACTGAGATAGACGAGATATGCGCTTCCATCGTGGCTGAGTAGAGGAAGTGCCTACAATTGGAGGACTTGGGGCTGGGCCTGGTACAAGTGGATTTGGATTCAATTGAACACTATGTTTAGCTAATGCGTCCATTTGGAAATCCAAATCAAGAACAATATCCTCATCAGTGTCAAACTCTGTTGGATGACTCTCCACTACCCAATCTGATGCTAGATCAATATCTTCCAACACAATGGGATCTGTATCAGGTCTTTTGTTCAACAATTGGTTGCGTTTTAGTCGGAGGTTGTATTGGACATAGACTAGATCATCTAATTGTTTTTGTTCCAAATGGTTTCTCTTCTTCGTGTGAATCCTCTCAAAGATAGACCAATTGCGCTCACACCCAGTAGCACTGCAAGTTTGACTCGGAATACGGATTGCAAACTTCTGTAATTGAGGACAATGGCTACCAAAAGCCTCCCACCATTGTGCTGCAAAAAACATAGTAGTGTAATGAGTTAGTTCAACAAATTATATCCAACTTTCAAATTATAAAGAATTGAACAAAATAAGAATTTGAAAATTGAAATTTTTGTTTACCTGGCTCATCTGCTTCCCTTTGCAATCCTTGCTAGGTTCTTGCCAAAGGTACCTGTGGCTCTGCTGAAACAAGTGATCTGTTGGTGTATCTCTAGCTGATCACTTTCCTTAGGGACCATGCGATCAATGTAGTCAATCAATCTATCTCTAACCTCCCCAGTCAAAGATTTTTCCTCCAGAGCTTTATAATGATACCTTGGGTTCAAAAAAAATCCAGCTGCATGTATAGGGTGATGGAGGTGATTGTTTCGTCTTTGATCAATGATTTACCAAATGGGCCCATACTTAGCCACTCTATCATTGTATACTGCCTTTATTTGCTCCTTTGCTTGATCCATAGCCTCATAAATGAAGCCCATAGCCAATCTTTCCCCATAGACCAACTGCAACACTTTAACCAGTGGCTCAACAACTTTCATCTCTGCTGCCTTTTTCCAAAATATTTCTTCATTAACCTTCTTTTTGACATCTTTGCCATCCTCAGTGCGAGACCATTGATATTCATTCCATTCATCACTGGAAAACACCCTTTGCAAGTTTCTATGTTGGGAAAGCATAGATTACAATGTCAAAAAATGAGTTGCAAATCTAGTGATGGTAGGCCTAATAATATATCTGCCCCCTGTGTGTTTCCTCATCAGGCTCAAAATCCATGAGTGGTTGTAGATATATTTTGTTATGCTTTTGGCATGCTCTACAGTGTTCTTGACCCAATCTATTTTGCCAATATCCTCAAGCATGAGGTCTATGCAATGTGCAACACATGGGGTCCAAAAGATGGTTTTGTGTTTTTCCTCTAACATTTTACTTGCCAGAACATAGTTAGAGGCATTATCTGTGATGATTTCTCAACAGAGAGGGAGTGAGGATCTCCTCCCTAGTTGAGAGGGAGTGTGTGTTGCAATCATGATTTCCTTTACACCAAAACCCGCAGGGTGTTAGTAAACAGACGCATCGCCAAAGATAACGGATCCTCGAGAAGCGGTTAAGCACATGCCGTGAATCACAGGGGGAGGGCTGGTTTATCCAATGTCCAACAATCACCCCTCAAGTGCGAGACGGGTGTGATTCAAACTCGAGACCTTTGGCTTTGATACCGCTTGTTGGAATCACGATTGTTGTTACACCAATACTTTGAAGGTGTTAGTAAACGGATCCATCACCAAAGTTAACGGATCCATGAGAGGCGGTTAAGCACATGTCGCTAAACACACAGGGAGTGCTAGTTTATCCAATGCCCAACAGTGAAGATGGACATCGTATTCTCCATGTGTCATGCACTATGGCTAGGACTACTAGTCGTAAGCCTAGTTGAGGCACTGGTAGGGAGAATGGTGGATTTGATAAGCATTTGGGACCGATATTCTTTGAGGATTTGAATCCAAGATAAGAATAGTCCTAACGACCGATATTCTCTGAGGATGTGTATCCAAGATAAGAATAGTCATGTGAGGACATACTTGGTGAACATTTGGATGGGGTATGTGCTTGAAGAGGCGGTGGTGTCTAAATCTATACCTCTTGTTGTCGCTCAAATTATACAGGCACAACCACAACGACTCAAGTCAAGGGCTGTCACCCTGATCCCCATCCTCTCTGTTTTAACTGTCTCCCAACAATAGGTTATTGGGGGTAGACACTATGGAAATAAAATGATGAAGGACAAGTTGGGAACCAACTAGTTCGGGAGACACAGTTGAATGGCCTAACATTTGGTTAAATCTAGCAATATTTTAAGGATTAGATTGAATTTATATATTTGAGACCAATGCCTTATGGAGTCAACACTCTTGCTTTATAAAATTGAGACTAATGACCAGATGGGCAATTGCTGCTTTAGTGCGCTACTATCCTATATGGGATGCAATTCCTAAGACCTATGCGAAATGCAAAGATCTTGGTTAATTTTAATTATATGCCTACACTAAGTTTGGCCTTCCCTTAACCGTTTTGAAGTTGGGCTCCAAGGTAGGTTGTGGGGAAGAGGCCAATAGGAAGCAAGCAAGGGCTTGATTAACGATACCTTCTGTTAGGCTCCTATCACTCGATGTCTCGAACGCTACAGACACTGTGGCTCTAACAATTGCAAGGTCACCGCGTTAACCATCGAAGAGTTGTCTGGGCCCCTCAAGCTAGATGAGAAGGGGTATGCTGCTTCAACTGATTCTCCCAGGTGACTTTATCACTCATCATAGTGCTGCACCTCGTCATCATGTTGCACCTCACTGTGCTGCATCATGTTGCACCCATCATCACTATGCTGGACCTCATTATCATACTGCTGCTCGTTATGCTGCACATTCCTGTACTGCAACATCTTGCTGTACCTTATCATCTAACTGCACTCACCAGTGCTGGCTCATCCTGTACCTCATCGTGCTCATCATGTTGCATCTCATTGTTGCACCATGATTGCTATACTGCATGTCCCATGTGCTTGCAACACCATGCTTGCCATGCTGTCCCAATGTGACATTGTTGTACCATGTCATAGCTTGTTTTCCCAAGTACCATGCTCCACCAAGCATCATAGCCTTGCTGTCCCATTTGTTTGCTACACCATGCTTGCCACCATGTGATTGCCGCACCTTGCCGTTGCATCTTCCTTTGTTGCACCATGTGGCCTTGCTGTCTCATCTTCCTTTGTTGCACCATGTGACCTTGCTGTCCCATCTTTCTTTGTTGCACCATGTGACCTTGCTGTCCATTATATCTTGCTGCCAACACACCATACAAACGCTGTTGTTTGTCACTTCATTACTGCTGTAATTTCTGGGATTGGTTAGGGCACACAATAGTCCCTAACCATCCTAAAATCTGGCCCATAATTTCCCTCATGAAATGCGGCCTAGGCAAGTAAGGCTTCTCTCCACTCGTGCTGTTGTTCTAGGCAATTTACAGCCCCAAACACTTCCACGATGTCCCTGTTTTGGAGTGTAGTCCTTGATGTCACCTACAACCCCCTCCAAAATAGAGTTCCTTACCTCGTTTGCTGCCCAATAGACTTGTCTTTGACCTACGTTTAGCCTTGAACATACTCGGCCTTCTTGCAATAGCAACCAACCCTCAAAACAGATCCTAGAAGGCTCCACGCTGCCTTCTTTTCCTCGCTGTAGATGTCATGACCCGTTTAGGACAACACTATGGCCTTTCCTTCATAACTGCATTAGGAGTTTGGGCATCTCCTCTAGGTCATGCGTAGATCATCTAGGACCGCGTTTTAGCTTTATGCTACAGCTCCTTCCCTACTACGTCTAGGGCTTGTAGAGACCAGCGTATAGGGCAACGAGTAGCCCTCCTTCTTGATTGCGTCTAGGGCTTGTACTAGGGCTCCTTACCTTTTGTGTTTAGGGCTTCCTCTCTTAGATTTCTCATCCACTACAACCCAGAACTAGTGGAGAGAAATCAAGAGTGAAGTGTGTGTGAAATGACTCTCAAGTCATCTCCTTTTATACTAAAATGTTGAGTACATGTGGGGGTTATTTGGTTGTTGGCCGACCTTGACGAATTGTCTTATAACACAAATAAATTCATAACTCCATGAATACTTATCAGAATTGGATTATCTTTAGATCAATCCTACAACTCTCGATGAGAGGGATCCAAGAAAAATATCAGCTGCCATAAATAAGATGACCCACATGGAGTTTGGCCCTAGTTGCCAACTCCCTCTCAACTAGGGAGAACTCCATTCGCTGATCCATCTGCTAGACTGTACTATCTCTGCCATCAGTGCCTTGCACTGCTCCGCTTTGCTCTGCTGAACCATGAAGAAGAAGAATTGATCGAGAATGTCTCATACTTTTCTCTACTGACCCGAAGTCAGTTCCATAAGAAGTGAGTGTGTCATACCACTCTTACTGATCCCAGATCAGTTCCAGGAGAGTGAGTTGTGTCACTCTTACTGACCCGAAGTCAGTTCCAATTGATCCCATATCAATATCAAAAGAGAGTGTCTCAAACCACTCATACTAATTCTAGATCAGTTTCATTGATCCCAGATCAATGGAGGTCATCCTAGCATAGGGAGTACGGTATATAAAACGATGCGTCCATCGATAGTACTACTATGGTCCCTAATTCCATTTCCCTACTCATTGGCCAGATGAGAGGTACTTCCCATGAGTCCGAGATTGCATGGGTAGGATGCCTCTACAGGCGAACCACTCATCCCGTCCATAAGTCACCACAGGGTATCACAGGGGAAGGTTGAACCATTCACCGTGTATACAGTGCACCATTAGAGGAGGGTGAGTCGCCCTATGGTCGCTTGTTGCTCCAAGAAGTACCCCAAGGCCCCTGACCTCCCAGAGCTCAATGCATGCATCATGCAGGACCCTCATAAGAGGGTCTCTCAACGACTCCAAGTCGTTCGGGAAAGTCACAAATTTGACTTTTCCTCGGGGCTTCGACAGAATGTCAGCGCCCTGTACATCAGTGTCAATGCGATGGAGTCTTCTCGCTCATCTGTGTACCATATCCCAGATAAGGTAGTATCTGATGTCTATATGCTGGAGCAATCATAGAATAATTCCTCAATAATCGAATCCCCCCTCTGGTTGACGCAGAAGATCACAATGGTATCCATCACGTGTACAAACAGCTCACTAAAGAGCTTCCACAACCTGGCAGCTTCACACGAGGTCACACTCGTAGCTATGTATTCGGTCTTAGCGATGCTCAAAGCAACCACCTTCTGCTTCCTGCTCATCCAAGATATCGAGCAGAACCCAAAGAGGACCAACGCCCAGAAGTTCTCTTGCGATCCTCCACATTGCCTGCCTAATCATCATCAGAATAATCATGCAGCTTCACATTTTTGGCAGTGTATGTCAATTCATGAGAGATTGTGCCCTGAAGATACCTCAAGTGATTCTTGGCATCAATCCAGTGAGGCTCAACCAAATATGAGCCCAACATGCTAACTGCAAAACATATATCCGGACGGGAGTTCACCAAGAACATCAATGCTAGTATGAATTTGTGAAACTTAGAGGCATTTCCCAAAACAGGTCTGACATCCCTACCACATAACTTCTGAAAGTTAAGATTCATCGAGGTATTCACGGGCTTGCAGTTCATCATTCTAAATCCGAAGCCCAACTCCCTCTTACTTTTGTAACTGAGAGGTTTTGCACTTGTCAGAAAGAGGTGCTCCTTAGAAGGTGCCGGTATGAGAGGTTTATCATGCACAACCTTCAAGCAATGGTTTGGATCGGCTTTACTCATAGTGAATCTCAACTTCATCAGAAAATTATCAATCCTCTCATATTAAGCCCGGGGTTTTTGCTTCAAGCCATAGAGGGTTTTCTTCCACCTGCATACATGATATTCCCGATCATGAATGTCAAACCCCTCGGGTTGTTCCAAACTTGTGGACCTGCTACATGAGGGGAATGGTCCCCTTGTAAGATTTTCCTTCGGTACATCTCGGACATGTACCTTCATGCTCTTCTTGAATTCAAGCATCCTTGTCACCATTTGACTCCCATCGGGTGAGGTCCCATAATAAATAGACCTTTGGTGCTATAGACGAGATGTGTCAACTGACATGGTCCCCAATGGACTTCCTGCAACTTGATACAAATTGCCAACCCTGAACCCATGAGTAAAAGCATCTTTGAAAATTCTATTTTCAAACACATACCTTTCCATCGATGAATGTCACCTTGAAACCTTTGACTTCCAGGTTCTTCTTGCGATCAGGTACATAAAGAGATTCTTGTAAATGAATCGAGTTACCCTCATTCAATTGAGGGGTAACATTCCCTACACCCTTTCCGGGATGGGTGGCATTGACTCCAAGTATAATCCCATGATTGTTCCAATCTCCATCAAATTAGAGAGAGCACCCTTCTATCCGATGAAGTGCCATGAAGCACGACAATCAATAACTTACATTCCCAAAGAGTTTGAAGGAGAGGGCCAATATAAGATAACGCTTCTTTGTCTTATGAGAAACAACATTTGATTCTTCATACCTGTGGTTACTTGCTTTCTTTGAAGAGGCGGCTATTTCCTTGATGATTTGCACTCCTTCGATCATCCTTCGATCATTGAAGATGTCCCTGGAATGATTGTAATGATCATCGAGTGATGTGTCCCTACCATTCAGACACTACTCAACATAATGGCCGAACTTATTACAAACATGGCCTTTGCTTTTCATTCCACCCTTAGATCCGGACTTCCCAATGAAGTGACCTTTAGGTAGGCCATTAGAAGCTTCTGTTGCGCCATTCTGATAATATTCTCTACTTCGACTGCACCCTTGGTGAATTTGAAGAGGGATGAGGAATCCAATGATCCTATTGTCCTTTCCCAACTGTCTTCGGTGGTTGCTCTTTCACTCTTGCTTGGGCTTTGTCTTCATCTCAACTCTGATACCATGTTAATTTTAGGTATGTTCTATGCTTAGAGCAGTTTATTTCAATTTTCACAGTTAGCTCAATATCTTTTCTAGATTAGCAATCACATTAGCATTAAAGTAAATTGCAGATAGAACATAAACATAGGTCGCAGAAGACAAGCCAAGACAAGAGGATACAAGATGTGGCACTAGCCAGAGACAAACCCCAATGTGGGGAAACTCTTGATCAATTCTTCTTATATGTTCTTCAATAGTTTAGCAGAGAGAGAGAAAGATAGTACATTTACAACATAAGTCAACACTTTGACTTATCTAAATAAGAGCATAGATTATCTCTAAGTAGCTGAACTCAGTTGAAGACATGCTGCCTCAACTGATTCTCCCAAGTGACTTCATCACCCATCATAGTGCTGCACCTCGTCATCATGCTGCACCTCACTGTGATGCATCATGCTGCACCCATTATCACTATGCTGGACCTCATTATCATACTGCTGCTCCTTATGCTGCACCTTCCTGTACTGCAACATCTTGCTGTACCTTATCATCTTGCTGCGCTCACCAGTGCTGCCTCATCCTGTACCTCACCGTGTCCATCATGCTGCATCTCATTGTTGCACCATGATTGCTATGCTGCACGTCCCATGTGCTTGCAACACCATGCTTGCCATGCTGTCCCAATGTGACATTGCTGTACCATGTCATAGCTTGCTGTCCCAAGTACCATGATCCACCAAGAATCATAGCCTTGCTGTCCCATTTGTTTGCTGCACCATGCATGGCAACATGTGCTTGCTGCACCTTGATGTTGCATCTTCCTTTGCTGCACCATGTGACCTTGCTGTCCCATCTTTCTTTGCTGCACCATGTGACCTTAATGCTGTCCCATGTATCTTGTTGCCAACACACCATACAAACGCTGCTGTTTGTCACTTCATTGCTGCTGTAATTTCTGGGACTGGTTAGGGCACACACCAGTCCCTAACCGTCCTCAAATCTGGCCCAGAATTTCCCTCATGAAATGTGCCCTAGGCAAGTAAGGCTTCTCTCCACTTGCTGCTGTTTTGGGCACTTTACAGCACCAAACACTTCCACGATGTCCCTGTTTTGAAGTGGTTAGGCCTGTGGCCTACCACAGTCCTTGCTGTCACCTACAACCCCCTCCAAAATAGAGTTCCTTACCTCGTTTTCTGCCCAACAGACTTGTCTTTGACCTGCGTTTAGCCCTGAACATACTCGGCCTTCTTGCAATAACAACCAGCCTTCAAAACAGATCCTAGAAGGCTCCACGCTGCCTTCTTTTCCTCGCTGTAGGTGTCATGACCCCTTTAGGACAGCACTGTGGCCATTCCTTCATAACTGCATTAAGAGTCAGGGAATCTCCTCTAGGTCATGCATAGATCATCTAGGACTGCGTTTTAGCTTAATGCTAGGACTCCTTCCCTACTGCGTCTAGGGCTTGTAGAGACCAGCGTATAGGGCAGCGAGTAGCCCTCTTTCTTGGCGGCGTCTAGGGCTCCTTACCTTTTGCGTTTAGGGCTTCCTCTCTTAGATTTCTCATCCACTAAAACCCAGAATAAGTGGAGAGAAATCAAGAGTGAAGTGTGTGTGAAATGACTCTCAAGTCATCTCCTTTAATACTAAAACGTTGAGCACATGTGGGGGTTATTTGGTTGCTGGTTGACCTTGATGAATTGTCTTATAACACAAATAAATTCATAACTCCATGAATACTTATCGGAATTGGATGATATTTATATCAATCCTACACCTCTTGATGAGAGGGATCCAAGAAAAATATCAGCTGCCATAAATAAGATGACCCACATGGAGTTTGGCCCTAGTTGCCAATTTTAACATATTGCATGAGCAACTAGTAACAAAGAGTTCTCATATTAATGGAAAAATCTTTATGTGGACTAATGAATATCATCTAATGCTTTATATGGTATCTAATATTAAATGCCTTCCTTTAACCAACTTAATCTGCTAACATTACATACAATGTATTATTTTTCATCAACCATATCCTTGTCCTCAGCAATGAGGTGTTTAAACTGCATTGATGTGTTGCAGTCCATGGTTCAAAGTAATATTGGATTTTGTGACCCCCTGTCTTGATGAGGCTTCCTTGATATGTACCATCATAGCATCATCACAATATACCTGAAGGACTTTTGTGTTCTGCAAGACCACTTGATGCCTCTTGACCATCTGGAAGTCAAATGGACACAATTGAGATGAGGTTGCTTGATGTCTTGTCATTTCACATTATACACCTATTCAAGTCCAAGGACCAAGAGTCATCAGCTCACTAGATGCACATTTTACATGTCTTCATACTCTATCTTGGACATAGTTGCTTTCACCAATCAGAACTAGGAAGCTCCCCTTGCCAAACACAACCCTTAAAGGATGCAAAAGTGTTGAACATGGATTCACGTGAAGTTATGAGTTTAACATAAGCAAAACATAGCATAGAGAAAACATGTGTGTGCACATAACTTTAAGCTAGAAGAGAACACAAGCAACAACATCAATATCATGAGAACATAGAGAATGACATTGTGCTAGTATTCAACATGATAGTGTATTTATATAAATGTAGATTTGATAAAAAAGGATAGAGATATTCAATGCAAAGACAGTGATGCTTCTGCTGGTAATGACAATATAATTGGAAAGAGGGGCCACTTATATACATTGAGGTTCTTCATACACGATGGTTGGAGATAAGTGTTGCGAAAATTGCGATTAAATCACGATTTTTTCCTCATGGTGATTTAATTGGTAATTATTTCTAAAATGAAAAAAATTGCGATAAAATTGTAAAAATCGCCAAAAAACCGTGAAAAAATCACGATAAAAATCGCCAAAAAATCGTCAAAAAATCGTGGATGCTTTAGATACTTAAAAAATTGAAAATTTTGTTTTGTTTTTAATATTTTTTAATGTTGCCGATATTTTGCTGATTTTTACTGATTTTTTCCCGATATTTACGACTTTTTCCTTTTTTAGATCCTTGCCAATTGTATCCCGATTGTGATTTTCGCAACATTGTTGGAGATACATCCAGTCACCCAACTTATATGGACTTCTCAGTGCAAGACCTCATAATGAGGATTTCATGATAATGATCTCTTACTTAACTCACTACCACAAAGTAATCACATCTGGAAGACATAATAATTTGTTGACCATATGCATCTTACTACAAGACAGAATATTCCACGACAAAACACATTCAAGTGACAGACTTGGTGATAATACTTGGGATATGACAAGTTCTATTTCTCGCGAGTATAAGCCTGCTATGATGGAATGGGGCAAGAAGGAGGAACATACAACCAATCTTGTCAAAGCTATCTACTGAGGATTGCGAGGAAATTTGTCCTGTCTCATCAAAGGTTCTTCTCTAGTTAAAATTGAAGAAGCATATAGCCAAAAGAAATTGACGTTAAAGTACAAAACTTTGGCAATCAAATGACTAGCCAGCATCCATCTGGCAACCATGGAATCTCCCTAGAAGGCGGTTCCAACAAATTTTGATGGATCCTTGAAATCTAATCTGGGCATAGCAAGGGCAGGGTGTGTCTTCAGGGATCAAGAAGGGAATGTAATAGGAATAGCGTACCAATTTCTGGGGCTACTTCCTACAAGTCAAATAAACAAGTAGAATTGGTTGCTATGATCTGTGGAATCAAAGAAAGTTTAAAACAAGGTTTCAAGAAGGGTGACTTAAAATTAATAATAGACTACTTAAATGGAAGGATCCAAAATCCACCCTTGGAATTTGGAAGCAACATCCCCTGGATCATGACAGCCTTGGAGAATTGTGAATGATAAACAATTTCTCACGTAAAATGAACCTCAGATTAGGAAGCAGGGTGGCTAACTAACAAAGCGATCTCCAGGAATGAAGACAAACTAATGAATTTAAAGCTATCTAACTTTACACCCAAGGAAAACTGTCAATGGAAGGAGTGTTTAGATCTTATTCTGACCCCTCGGGACCATTGTGTTCTGTCATTCATGTTCTAGAAAACCCGTTTTAACATCTCATAAATTTTAAGATTTATCAAGCACGCCAATGGATAAGGAAAGTCATTCCAAGGCTGGCAGTATAGTACATTCATTCTGAACCGCCTCCATGACAACCATGTCATTTAGATGCCTTTGGCTTCCACCAACTTTTTCACCCAAGCATTGTTGTTTGTTTTCCCTGTGTAGAAGTTTGGTATCACTCAATAGCTGAATCCTCATTTCACAAAGGAATAGGGAGGCCAAGAATGCATGTTCGCAATGTAAAAGCACAAAACCAGCCAACAACATGAGGGGACAACATGCCAATCCCTTCATAACACAAGCATGGCATGGTAATTTTGATGGAGCAACAAGGTCATGAAGTCCACACTTCCCTGCCTTAGGAAGAAGAACTAGGATTTGAGTTTTAAATGAAAGAATCCTGGACATGCTACATCATCTAGAAAATTATGTGAATGACAGAGAAGACGGGTTGACTCAAAGGCAAACAAAGTTTGAACAAAGATTGGTGAATTCTCTGGACCTGTTGGAAGCAGCTGTCAGAAGCCTTGACACGAATTACTCGTGGCAAGTGGATGAATCCTTCAAAACACTGGTCATTCACACATTGGAAACTCTGATAGAGGATGTGCTGAGCCTCCAGCCACCAATCTAGATTGAGGAACAACCTGCTTCAATTCAGTTTGGCAAAGCGGTGCTCTGCATTTAACAACCCATGCGATTCCTTTGCTAATGAGGAAATCCACTTACCATCTTGAGTCTCTGTTAATTCAATATCACTGTGATCTGGTTTTCTGTTTTTGGCTTTGGTAAACAAAGTATTGTGATGGATGTGAAAGCTGATCTATGTATCTTTTAGCTGAATGAGTGGATTTCTTTAGTGGCTGGCTGATGGCATATTGCCTCCTTTGAAAGTATTTAGATATCTTTCTGGAGAGAATTATTTAAATAAAAAAATCCCCTTTTCATTTAGTAAAGCCAAAAGAAATACAGATTAAGAATGAAGAAGACAAAACCTAAAAGGTGAAAATGTAATTGGAGCTAGATGATGGCATTTCATATGTTCTGAAGCATAGTTTTGAAAACCAGTCTGGTTCAAACTGGAACTGGTCAAACCGGCTGGTTAGGAAGGGCCAGGGGTCAAACCGGCCACGAGCATAGACAGATGGACTGGTTTGGTACCAAACGACCTGATCTGGTCCAAACCGACTGGTTTTGTCCTGAACTAGTCATGTTGTAAAAACCTAACAACTAAACCTAGACAAAAACTTAACTCCTAAACCCTAGTGATGTTGGCAATCAATTGTAATGTTGAATTCTTAAAATAAAGGTTGAAATGTCAACTTCTACTTAATTTTTTAACATTACCATTAATTGTTTTGGGAAGTTTGAGAGTGGTTCCAACTTCCAACCCTTATCGGACTTCATATGGTGAAAGTAGAATTTCATATCCCATTCAGAATTCAGCAGACTTGAACAGTTTTCAGGATTTTAGGATTGGTAGGATGGCAACATTTTCATTTAATTCTATCATGTATGAGGTATGGGATCGACATTTAGTCAAGGGCACCAAGCCCTTTATGTACCTTGATGTTGGTGGTATTGATTGTTGAACTCCTCTGCCATGACCTTAACAAAAATGTACCCTTCACTCATACCAAAGTCATTGGTTAGGCATGTTAAGCTTTTTCTACTCTGTTACAAGGTTGAGGAATGTGAGGAATGTGAGGAGTCTGAAGACTCTAAATCAGATGACGTTTATGTAGCTCGTGCTGATGATCACATTTCAATTAGTGGTGATGAGCTTTTGATGAGTGATCATGTTAATCAGTGATTTGTAATTGGCCAGTGGCCCAGTAGCTTGCAGCTTGGTTTGTGGACTCTAAAGGCCATTCAGAGGCATATTATTTCTGTGTTTTGTTGCTGGGTGCCATTTTGACGTATTCGCCCTGACATGGCGTAAAGATGAGCAAACTTTGCAGATTTTCTCTCTAATGGTTTGGAATCTTAAAAATATTTTTTTCATTAAAAATTTAACTATTTTATGTGTTTTTTTATAATGGGTCCATTGAGTCTGGTTTGAAATTCGGTTTGATAGGTGGCCAGTTAGAAGTCTTGTGTATTGGTTAATGGATTGACAGTACAGCTGTATCTCATCTTCTATTTTGGTTTGCTTTTCGTATTCTTTAATGTAAAGGTTGTCTATTGTTTTCATTTTCTAAGAAACTGCTAATACATTTTACTTATTTGGACTGAACAGCCCTCCAGTTGTTGCAAAGTGTGTAGCACTTCTCAAACGATATCTCTTTAGGTAAGTTTATTCTAGTAGTGTTTTTTATAGTTCTTGTTCTATAGTAGAGATATGCAATAATTGTTTCTTTTTTCTTTTTAAATTACGGCTCACATTTATATGAAAAATTTCTATTGCTTCAGGTAGATACCATTAACAGATTTTTTGATTGGTAAAAGAGATGAAATGATATACAGTTGTCTTTATTGTGTTATCAAACACTTCAGTTTTGATGATATATATATTAAACATAGATATTCAAGTTGTGTATACACAGTTAGTTGTCATATCACATGTGCAAATACTGCAGGAATGCTTTGTGTGTGGGTTTGTGGCCATTTTTAAAATTTCTTCTGAACATACGTTGCCAACATAATATAAAATAAAGGATCATTATCCTCTGTCATTTTCAATGGGGGATACCGAGCCAAATATATTTGCAAAATTTCCTCTTGCTGTTTCAAATTTGATTCTTCTGAACATACGTTGCCAAAATAGTTATAAAACAAAAAGTTGTTTTTTCTGTGTGTCATTTTCAACAGTTAATATTGATCCAATTGTATTTGCAAAATTTCCTCTTGCTGTTTCACACATTTTATTCTTTTCCCCAAATATTTGATGGTTGATGCAGGTATATACCTAGTATAGAGACTCTAGAGCAGATTGATTTGTTTTGTGTGAATCTAGTTGCTGAGTGCAATGCTGTTACCAACAAGAAGGCTTCTCCATGGGTGCAGTCTGCAAACAGTCAGCATGTATCATCAACTGCATCTATCAATTCATCTTCTCCAACCTCAACATCTGCAGCATTTGCCTCAGGAGCTCTTGTTAAGTCTTTGAATTATGTTCGTGGTTTGGTTTCACGACATAATCCAAGGCATTCATTTCAGTCAGCACTGTTTGCTGGAAATTCTCATGCTAAGAGATTTTCTCCAACAATGACATCCTTGAGAAGCAGATCGTTTGGTTCTCCACTCAGTCCAGGTGGCACTGTAAGCAGAAGTTCCCCTGAGAATAAAGAGGCCGCAAATTTGGCTATTACAAATATATTAGGTCTGGAAACAATTGATGAGGAGAACAACAATTATATTGCTCTTGATGTTCTGAAATCAAGATGGATTGTGGATAGGCACCAGCAAAGTTGGACCCCATCTCCTGTTATGACAGACAGGTATTTCTTTCATTTAGATTTGCTTCTCTTTTTTCACGTACTACATGAGCAACAAGATGAACATGTAAATGGGCTAGGTGATTTGTTGCTTCCAAGTTAATTGGGCTAGATGAAGCCAATACTTTTGTTGGTTTTTGATAATGAGTTTCATCTATGTGTTGCCCTTTTATTTTCTTTAAAATTCTGTGTCATTGGAGAATGTCAAAGTGCTGCTTTGGCTTTGTGGTTATTAAAAATCAGATTTTTGAAATTTCAATTGTGAATATTTTTGAATAATTCACTAAATGTTTTGTGGGAGGCAGTGGGGGCATAGCACGGCCACAAGTAGAGAGCAAATATGATTTTCTAGAACATGGGGCTGCAGCATTGCTAATGAAAGGTACTGAACAAAAGGGGCAACTGGGGAGGAACATGCATAGGCGGCTAGCTTCCGATGTTCGTAATGAGCAACTATTGCAGCCTTCTACAGTCACAACTGTCACTGACACTGCATCTGCGCGTTCTCATTTGAGAGCTATAGCAGCTTCCAAGCGTATCAGAACTGGAACTTATCAAATTTGGTTAGTTGTTATTTGTTTGAATAATTTTGTTAGCCTTTTATATATCATCTCCCATTTTCAGAAGACAAAAGTTAAAATGTATGAATAAGCACTGTCCAATGTGCAGGCATGTCCATATACACGTGGGTGTTCGGGAATTATTAAAATGCACAGAATTATTTACATTATGTGCTTGTCCATGTTCGGGAGAAAGAGTTGTCTATGTGTGCTTATGCTGGCATCTCTTTTGTTCTGATTCATGTTTTTGTTATGAATACTACAAAAACACTTTTTCACTTATTGTTGAATAATTTATCATTTTCTATCCCAATTCTGTATCTACTGGTTCTATATTTGATGTATATAGAATCGAACTTTGGAGCCAACTTTAATATAGAACATTATATTTGGTTTTGGGTTACAGGTTGATAAAACTCTAGAAAATCTCTGGAGTGTAGTTGATTTAATTCTATTTCTATTGAAACGTCCTATGATATTTGGATCATTTTCACTGTAAATAGTACTGAATTTGAGTTAGACGTTATGAGTATTCTTATTTACATACATATGCTCTTCAGAGTTTATGATAGAAGTTTTATGAAGAAAAGCAATGCATCAATGAATGAAAGCACGAGTATATTATGTATAGCAATATGTTTCACAAGAGTTGAGACTGAATTGATTATCTATCATGTCCATATTTGACAGTTTGTACATCTTTTCTCATCTAATACTGAATTATAATTAGGACATTTTAGAATTTTTTTATCTCCTATGTAACCATGCATGGGAAACCCTTGCAGACTTCACCACCATCGATGGTATGTTGATTTGGGATAGCATCGGATGTACTCTAGCCACGAAAATTGGTGGAGAGGCTAAAGCACATGAGATCTCCAATACCTAGAAATGGTTTGGGCAGATTCTAAACAGTTAGGGAGATATTAAAATAATTAATATTTTAATGGAGTCCTTAAGTCTAAACTTAGGGAAAATAAATTATTAATGTGAATTAATATAACACTGTGTTAGAAGGGTCCAGAAGTCATGGATCAAGCCAAAGTTAATCTTAGCCATTGATTAGGGACTTAATCTCGACCGTTGATTTGTCAACGAGAAAGGTATATAAGGAGGCTTGAGGGTCACTTAGATAACACACCGAGTTGATCAAGATATTGATTTTCTGGGGCAGGGTTTGCTTAGGAGGTTGAAAGAGTGATTGAAGTTGCAGTTGAGGGGCAGTGAATACAGCAGCAGAGAGGGTACCGGGAGAATCAACGCAGAAGCTGGGAGAGAGGGACGCAGAGCCAGCTAGAGGCCACGTAGAGCCAGCTAGGGCCCACGCAGGGGCAACTAGGAGTTGCGTAGTGCCTCATAGAGCTAGCGTGGGTGACACAGAGGCACTAGAGGCTAACGCAGGGGTTATTGGGCTGACGTTGGGCCAGGAAGGGTTGATGTAGTCCCTAGAGGTAGACGTTGGGGTTTTTCGTGGGGCAGATTGGAGCTGGGAGCTGTCGGAGTGTTTATCCGAGGTTTCACTCGGAACATCTCTCTGCGACTGAGAGGTACTACTGCCGAGATTATTCTTTACTGGGTGAGCCGGTTTTGGCGCCCAGATTGTATTTAGAAACTGCATAGTAATAAAACCCTCAGATAGCTGCACCGATTTTCCTGCATTAGGTTTTTCCGGGGACATTGGTCCAAAAACAACGGTGTCACTTGTGTGCTTGTTTTGTTTCCTTCAATGGATGATCTGTAATGTGTTGAACATGTACTTGTATTTATTTTCAGTATTTACATGGTAAATAACTTGTTAATTAATCAAGAACAAGTAAGTAGAAATAAATTAGAAAAGTACATGAAGGGTTTCTAACAGATAGACTTAGAAATTTCAAGAAATTCCAACAGGGTGGTAACTGAGGTAAACTTTTGGCATAGGTTATAGCAAGCCTTTCTCAGCAGCAATGTTATCAGAACTGAACCAGCCATTGTACTGGTCGATCCCTTGAACTGGGAACCAGTTTGGAATTGGACTTGAACTGGATAACACTGGACCAAAAAATCGGTCGAACAAAAAGTACATAAAACATTGAAATTTTAAAGAAAAACATGTATATTCATGTGCACCCATATGCATCCAACCATTTACACACAAACATGCAAAAGTTTTCCCATTATATAGCAAGTGTGCATATAACCAAAAAACCATGCTACAACAAACACCTACATTTCATCAAAATCATTGCTGGCATTGGGATCTTCATCATTAATATCACCCTCTAAGCATTAAAATAGGATAGAAAAAGCCTATTATGCCAAATCAAGATTTTGTATCAATGATGGGTACATTTACTAGGGTCATGATAGAGGAGTTCAAGAATCAGTGCCACTAACATTAAGGTACATAGAGGTCTTGGTGCTCTTGATTAAATTCTAGTTCCATACCCTCATACGTGACAAAACCAATGTTAACGTTGCAATGCCCCCAATCTTGAAATCCTAAAACTGTTAAGTCTGTTGGATTTTGAGTGGGATCTAAATTTCTACTTTTTTTCCATATGAAATCCAATGAGGTTGGAACAACTCTCAAGCATCTTGAAACAACTAATCACAATGTTAAAAATTGAAGTAAAAGGATCCTAGGTTGCATTGTATGGAACTGGTCGGTTTTGTATGAAAACGGCTGATTCGGTATTGAATCGGCCTTTTCTGGTTTTGTGCCGCTGGTTGGACTGATTTAGGCATCAAAATGGTGGGACCGGCTTGTTCCACTATTTCTTGTCCGGTTCCTCTAACATTGCTTAGTAGGGACATTGAGTATTAACATATCATATATAGTTAGCCTAGAGACTTGAGCATGAGACCTCTTATTTGCAATTCACAACATTCAACCGCTTGAGCTAACCCATTGGGCTAAGACATTTAAAACTTAATGGAAAATGAAAACTATTTCCTTGAAACTTAAAATTCACTGGATGAAGCCAATAGTTTGAGATAATGTTACCATAACCACCGATTGACCCCAAAATTGTGAAATAAAAAAACTAAAAAAATAAGGAAAGAAACCGATCGACCAAAAAATACGTAAATTATCCAATTTTGAAAAAAAACATGTATACTCATGTGGATTCATGTGAATCCAAACCATTAACACAAATTTGCAAATTTTCTCATCTCTCTCTCTCTACAGACACACACACAAAGGGTGCATATAACCAAATCAACACTAAATGCAATCCATCTTTGAACCAAAATTACATCAACAAAGAGGCCCTAAATGGCCTCCAGTGCCCAAACTATGTTGCTAGGAAACGTGGGTTCGGGGATGGGTACGAGTACTGTACATCACTTTTTGAAACAAGGTGTGTGGGTTTGTCGGGGGTATATATATATATTTTATATTTTATACACTATAATATATATTAAAGATTTAAACATACACATCATTGAACATTCAACATTTACATTGAAATTTCAAAATTTCAAGTTTGATATCAGTGCAAATTGGAGTTTACATTTAAATAAGAATCATGAATTTTTTTATTTTTTTAATTTTTATTTATAATATAATATATATATATATATATAATATTTTTTTTTTTAAATTTTTTTTTTAAATTTATTAGTTTTATTTTTATTTTATTTTTTTATTATTTATTATTATTATTATTATTATTATTTTTATTATTCTGGAAAAGAAAATTCATAATTTCATATGGAGAAATTACATGTTGTAGATGCTCGAAAGCATATGCTGTAAGCGTGGCTGTCTATCCACTGTCAAAACTAGTATTTACAATGATAACCCAAAGGGTATGCTGAGCTGGTTCAAAAACCACAATAAGAAGTTCAAAAATCATCCACACAGGTGTGTAGTACTGTCCATATTTAGAAAATCTAAATACAATATCAAAATTGCAATAATGTTCAAAATCAGACTGTTGATAATTTAGGGACTGTTGTCCCTCTAATCTCCCATCTATATATGGCCTGTGAAAATAGTGATAGATTCCGGCAGGTGTATATTCGGCAATCATCCACTCTCCTAGAGGGCGATGCGTCGCTTATTTCGATAGCTTGTCAGCTGTTTCATTTCTTTCCCTGTAGATGTGAGAAACAGAAATCTGATCAAAGAATGTTTTGAAAAAAACAATTTCTTCCATAATAGTTCTCAAAGAGTAAGCAGAACAAACAACGGTATTGTTAAACCAATTAGTCACAATCTTTGAGTCCCCAAATATTTGAATGTTTCGGCATATTGTTTCAGGATGGCAAAATATAACAGATGGCAAAGTGATATCAGTTCAACATGATTATTAGTTCCCGGTCCCAGTCCCATACAAATCTGGAAATAGTGTGATTCAGATAGGTATAAACATATGCCCCCCCCACAGCCATGCTGTTGGGCGGCACCATCCAAATAGGCCCAGGGTAATGATGTGTTTATTTGTTCCTGCCGAAAGATCCTAGGCATCTTTTGTCTCTCATCATTAGGAAGTTCTTCGAAAGCAGCGCAGATTTGTGGAGGGAGCAGGTTCCAGTTCGCAGGTTTGTCTTCAAAATTTTTTGTGTTTCTCTTGAGCCAAATGTACCATGAAACAAGAAGAGGAAGGTTTCTTGTTTTCCCTTCAGCCGAAGTACCCCACTAGGTGTCCCACGCTGTTGTAATATTAGCATCCTGCCAATTCATATTTATATTTAGAGTTTGTAGGACTTGGGACAAAATGCTCTTGGTGGTTGGACATGTAAGAAATAGGTGATAGGTCGATTCTTCTTCTTGGAGACATAGGACACACCGAGTAGGACCCAAAAAAGCCCTCCTTTTAAGATAGGATCCAGTGGGGATTTTATTTTCTAAAATGTTCCACATCAACAGTTTGGTACGCAATGGAGCTTTTAATTTCCATAAGGAAGCCCACCAGCTTCTTAAAACCTCCGGTTTTTTGTCTGCAATGATGATGTCATAGCCCTATTTAGAAGAGTATTGTCTTGATTTTGAATGTGCCCAAATAAGTTCATCCTCTTCATTCTTTAATCTAACATGCGATTCTGTGAGTGCCTGTATATAGCTATGCCATGTTCTACTCCATTCATTTGGTATGTTCCAGTTCTGTTCGGTCAGCCAAGCTTGTGAATAAAATGTTGTGTTCCGTTGATCACCAATCTGCCCAATAAACTTTATTCCCCTGCTGTTTAGGAGATTTATCAGTCCAACTGGTAGCAGATGGGAATTTCCATTGCCCGACCATGGGTCAATTCCAATGCGGACTGAAGCTCCATTGCCTATTTTCCATAGTAACCCTTCCTTGATAATGGAGATTGAATTGAGTATGGCCCTCCAGATCACCGAAATGCCTTTTCTGTTCCAGGTAGGACTTTTGATCCAGTCTGTGATAGTAGACGGCCATATATATTTGTGTAGAATAACCTCAGCCCAAAGACTTTTTTGCTTTAGTAGTAACCAGCTCTGTTTTGCAGCCAAGGCTTGGGCAAAGGCCGGAAGTAGTTTAAGACCCCAACCTCCCCACTTTTTTGGAGTGGCAATTTTGGTCCATTTAACCCAGGCAAAAGGTTTGCCCTCCTTTCTTCCATTCCAGAGAAATTTGCTACAGATTTGTTGAATTCTGTGAAGAATCCCTCTTGGAATCCATGCCAGTCACATCCAGTAAGCCGGGGTGGCTTCGAGGACTGTTTTGATAAGAATAAGTCTGCTGGCCCTTAAGAGGTATCTGTGACACCAACAATTTATTCTCTTCTCCATTTTTGTGATGAGCCAGGTCCAATTAGCAATTTTGTATCCATCAGGTTTTAGTTTGAAACCCAAATATTTAAGTCCTTCCATTAGATCAATAGATTGGAATGGAAATTTTTGTAACGCTAATTGAGATTCCTGTTGAGTACATTCAGATAGAGAGATGGTGGATTTATCTCTGTTAATCTCCATTCCTGTAGCTCTGCAGAATAGATTCAGTATCTCCTTTAATGCAGTGGTGTCCTGGACACTCCCATTCAGAAAAATTAAGATGTCATCTGTAAATAATAGATGTGTCAGATAGAATTGGTCCATGATTTTTAGTCCTCTGAGACCCCTTCTTCTTTTTTTGAATCAATTAGCCTACTCAATCCTTCCATAACTAATAAGAATAGTAGTGGTGATAAAGGGAAACCCTGCCTTATCCCTCTATCTATATTAAAGGATGGAGTTGTAGATCCATTAATGAGAATGTCAAAAGAAACAGAGGAGATGCACCCCATGATCCAGTTGTTGAGAGCTGGGGAAGACCCAAGTGAGTGATAATCACCTTGATGTATAGCCAATTTACTTTATCGAATGCCTTGGATAGATCAATTTTGAGGGTGAGTCCCTCGAGGTTTTTGTGCTTGATGGAGTGAAGGGCTTCTTGGGCTGAGCCAATAGCATCCTGAATATGTCTATGATGAAGGAAAGCAAATTGTTCCTATGAGATATGGTTAGATAAAATGGGCTTGATGCCGTTAGCTATGATTTTGTATAGGCAGTTGCAAAGGGAAATGGGGCGAAAATCATTAAATGAAATTGGTGAGTCAGTCTTAGGAATCAAGGCCAGGTAGGTGAAATTGATGGGCTGATGGATGTGTCCAGTGATTCTGCTTTTTTCAATGACCGCAAGTAGATCCTGTCCTAGTAGCTCCCCAAAAGCCGAGTAGAACTCAACCGGCCAGCCATCCGGGGCAGGACTCTTGTCCTTCTTGAACCATTTAAGTGTACTTTCCAGCTCCTCCATGGTGACCGGTTGTATCAAATCCTCCACTTCTTCTGGTTCCACAAATCTAGGGAAATGGCCGGCCAAGTTAATGATGTCTGGGAGCGTGATCGCTGCCGGCGCTGTAAATTGACTTTTGAAGTGGGTATTCCCCAACCTGGTTAAATGTGGGTGAGTAGAGGCCCATCCATCAAGCTCACAGGGCAACTGCCAAATAGTGTTGGTGGCTTTTCTACCATTTGCAAAATTGTGGAAAAACTTTGTATTTCCATCTCTCGCTTGTAGCCAAATGGCTCTACTTTTCAACCTCCATTGTTCTTCCTTTTCAAGTAGAATCTTTGCCTTTTGGTTTTCCAGATTAATCAGATGTAGTTTAGTATCATCAGATAAGAATCCAAGCCCATGTTCATTCGTTAGATGAGCAATCTGTGATTCTATGTCTTTTAGATTCTGTTCTTCTCTCAATTTCTTCTGCTTTGACCAATTCTCTGTCAATTTCCTGAGATTTTTAAGTCGAATATAGAAGTCAGCAACCATTCTCTGCTCTCTGAGTGGGGGCTGTATTCTCCAGAACTCAGTCACCAAATTGATGAAGTCTGGGTCTTTTAGGTATCCAGTTAAAAATTTGAAAGGGGCACAAGGCTTTTTAGATGGACCAAAGATTTGAAGAAATATGGGGAGGTGATCAGAGGATCCTCCAGTACCAACCCATTGTCTATATAGGGGTAGGTTATGGAGGAGATCTTCATGGATCAAAAAACGATCTAATCTCTGACATAGGGCAGCTTGACCCGTCTTCCTGTTATGCCATGTGGGCATTTTCTTGTTCATAGGAACATCTACAAGTTTGAAGGTATCTAGTAGAGTGCTCATTTGATCCGATATAGGGTCGACCTGTGAATGATGTCCCTAGGATTCCTCCATTCCCAAAGAAAAATTTAAGTCCCGCCCAATAATGGTGGAGCTTGAGACAAGATTATGTGCCAACAAGTTGTGCCAAAATTCCATTCTGTTCTGATTTGGGGCATATATGTTAATCACTTTTAACTGGTACCCAAGCTCATTCACAAAAATATCCATTCCGATGAATCCCAAACCTCCCCAGGAGGAGATATGCTTGATTACTTTAGGGTTATAGCCTATAGCAAGTCCACCGGATCTGCCAATTGCATCGATGCCCTAGAAAACCCATCCTGATAGGATAGAGAGGAGGGTTTTGGTAATGAGGTCAGAGTTACCAAGGATTTCCTGTAAGAAGAGTATGCCACATTTGGAGCCATGTAAAAGACGCTTTAGAGCCAATCTCTTTTTGGGGTTGGCTAATCCCTTGTAGTTGTAGGAGAGCCAAATCATGGGGAGACAGGGGATGAGGGCTCAATGGCTCTAAGTGCCCTTTCAATGGTGTATTGACGACCCCTCGCTACATCAGCCACCGCCGTCTTGATGGCCGATTTGATCTTGGATGGTCGCCCCCTGGTGGATTTATATTTCTTGGTCTGACTAGGGGAGAGACCCAAACCTAAATGGGGAGTCTTAGGTCGAGTCCTGGGTCGGAGGTTGTAGGGATGGGAGCCCGTCCTAGAAGGGGATGACATATGTGATGGGGGTGTGGTAAAATCCCTGAGGGAGCTAGGTGTTGTCGAGAAAGTGGGGGGTGGAGGAATGATGGAGCAAGGCATGGAAGGGATAGAGCAATGTGCAGAGGAGGGGGGACGCAAAGATGTTTGATTTATAAATGATGAGGCAAGATTTGTTGTTGAACAACTGAGGAAGAGAGTGTTAATTCTCCATTTTTTAAGAAGGATGCCTATAGAGGAAGAGTTGCATGCTTATAATTGGGGGCCTAGAGGTTTAATCTGAAATGGATCCTCTGAATGGTCTCTCTTTTCAAGTTTCTAATAAAATTTATTAATTTTATTTTTTGTAAAGTTTGTCCAGGAGCCAAAAGACATGGAAGATGAAAAGGCTCATCTGATGGTTAGCCTACCATGACAACTCTATTAAAAGAGTAGTGCTGGAAATAAAAGGGCAAAAAAAATAGAGTGCAAGAGAGCTTGAGGGGAAATGAAGAAGGGCATAATCAGAACATGGAGGACTTAGAAGAAGAACACTGTTCTAAGGTTGAAGATCATCTTTGAACCAAATCCGTCTGAAGTTTTGCCAGTGGCTGAATGTATCAAATCTTTTGCTTGAGATGCAGCTCATCATTTTAACTATTTCTTGAGCACAATAACCGCCCCCCTCCCTGCAACTGCCAAATGCTAGTTTTCCTGTTTGGGTTTCCAGGGTAAATATCTGTGTATGTGTGATTGATTTCTATGTGCTTGATTGGTTTTTGTTATGTTAATAAACTCGTGGATAAATCAAGCTGGTGCACTGTTATTTTTTATTTTTATTTCTAAATAAGTCTAAGATCTATTACTGTAACAAAATGATACAAGGAGGCTTTGGCCTCTGCAGTTCTTAGCCAAGGTTCATGGCATATTGCAATAAAAACAGAATGAAGACTACCCAGAAGTGGGAAACCAGTCCAATCCAAAATAAATTTGTTGCCCTCGCAAGGGAAACCAGCATGTGAACATAGAATGATATTTTATGGAATTCAGTTTCAAAACTAACTGTTTTGCTCAAAAATGCAAAAGTAAACCCATAGAATTGGTAGCCGAGAACCTGAGACCTGAAGACGCGTGGTGTTCTAGTTGTCATGTGGTGCTGACGGGTGTTCTTCAATAATTAGACACCTGTAGGCGTCATGGTCATCCTCGTCATTCTGCAACTCACCTGTGTCTTCCTTCGCCAAAGTTTCTCGATTTTGCTCTGCTGCGGAAGGCTCGCCATCAGCAGTATCACTCTTCTCCGTTGCGCGAGTGGGATGACCTTCATCTCTGGAAGGCTCCTCCTGAAACATGACTGTAATGGTGGCCGTGATAATAGGTCGATTCAGAGTGCAATGGTATGTGAATTGGGTAGAATGGTTGTATTGCTGAGAGCTGGAAGAGGGAGCAGTGGCTGAAGGATGGGTTTGCAAGGGCTGGGAGCGAACAACGCGAGTGCAGCCTCTGCCACTGCGTGTATCAAGATAACGAGCTGAGATGGAATTAGATGAGGGGGAAGAGGAGTCAGAGACCATTGAGGGCGAAGCGGTCTGCCTCTGTTGCTGCCTCTCCTGCTACGCATTCGCTGGCGCATTCGAGGCATAATGGCGTGGGGAAGAAGGGACTGTCTATAAGAAGTCGGCACTGAGCTGAAATTGGAGGCAGAAGGCTCAAAGGCGGGAGTCAGGTTGCATATCAGACTTTGAGAGAAATGGTTGCCCTTTCCTAATTCTATGCAGCAGAGAATATTGCATCACCTGCCTGTTGCAGTGCCGGTGCTTGGCTCCATTGCAGCCAGGGGGCAATTGCAATTCAGAGGCAAAGGAGCAAAAACATAGGAGGTGGGCAGAATATTACCTGAGGTCTTCATGATGTAGAGCCGAGGTGGGATGGCGCTGGTGAATTGGTTCGAGTGCCGCATTGAATGGCATTTACGAATGCTGTGTGATGGATTTATTACTTTGTGTGCGAGCTTACGGGTGGCCATGTGGCGATGCCACTTGCCGGCCCGTTCCACTGCCGTCCTGTCATCTGTTGTGTACACTCGCATCCGAGAAGTTGGTGCATTGTTATTATTTTCTGGGAATGCTTGTGTTATCTACAGCTAGAGTTGTGATTTAAAAAAATCTCTGGTTGGTACCTACTGCCTAGTTGATAAACTCCCTTGTTGGCATCTTTGGCCTATCATTTGCAATCACAACACTGTCACACATCCACTAGCATTTTACTTTTCTTGATTTTTTGATAAGCTAGATTAATGCATTAGCTTTTTTGTTCCGTATTCTGTGTGAGGTACTGCCTGCAACTAATAGCCAATGTGTTGAGTTAATTTGGACTTACAAAATTGCAAGTTCCATTAATATGTTTGGTGAAAGGCAATGTTACCCCCTCACATCTAGGCTTAAGTAGAGCATATTTTTCCTTCAATGATCCACATCACAAACAATGGTCCCAGTGATAACATTCAGGGTTCTCCATAGATAGCTTGATGATCTACATCACGGACAGTGATCTCAACTCCCAGTGATGGCATTCAGGGTTGTCCATAGATAGCTGGCCACATATGCCTCTCATGTAATGATCAGTTCACTCATTTAATACGATACCCAACACACATGAGGTACATTTGTCCATAGCTTGTTATTAAATTATTGCCCAATATATCTGACATGAAAGTAGTGATCATTGGTTGAATTTGAAAAATAAATATTATGCTTAAAAGTTACACCTTTAGCCTTGTTTCATCTCAGTGGTCATCATCAATCTCCTAGTCAAGTGTTGCTACTCTCAGGTAGAAGGGTATCGCTGGGGCACTTTGATAAGAATAATGTGCTCATGCCCCTTACCATACATAACATGCTCCATCTATCCCTCCCATATTGTCCTTTCTTTTGGGTTGGTTTTTACATGTCTCACAAGAAGGCTGATGCTTCATAATCCCATGAGAAGGAGCTTGGATGCTTGAGGTTTATGTAGCTTTATTAAGAAAAAAGAAAAAAAGGAAGAGCAAGGTATAAATTTCCAAAATGCAAACTAAAATAAGGGGATACGAATAATTCTAAAGCCAAATCAAGCCTGAACTCTACCCTCTTGCTAGGACGCCATTGCCCCAAGTGCTATGCAATGCAATGCATAACCAAAAAGGATTAAATTAAATTATCCCAAACCCCTAAGCTATAAGATGCATACACAAGAAAAGGGGGCTTTGTGAAAAGAAGTAAAAGAAAATAAAATACAAGAAAAAGGAAAGAAAGGGTTAGTAGGAAACAATGCCGAGAAAAGTGACACTCAATGCATAAAGAAATTCCTCTACAAAGGGTGCTCATGAGGATGATATTTTGTGTATCCTTGCATGTTAATGACAGAGCCCATGAAGCAAACACCAAACCATGTCATATGCCATTACACTTACTCTTGAATGGTCTCTTAGGAAATACTCCTCTTCATGGGGGTTGGCACACCTAATAGGGGTTAACAATGATCCTCCCATACCTGAACTTGGCAAACTGCATAAATTCATGAGCTAGTGTGAAGTTTCACAGTGATACCTAATGTGATCTATCTAATGGCTTTTATATTGGACATAACCCAATTTTTTTAATGGTAACTGGCAAATTATAGTAAGCAAAATTTGTGGATAGAGGCACAAGTTACGCAGAGATTAACTTGGATCTATTATATCAATTTTAAGCAAAACATCATCACGATCTAGATCCAAATCATCTGTTCTTTAGCTATACTTAACAATATAAAGTTGGGGAAATGATATTGTATACACTTTGTAAGACACCCCTAAAATGAGATAAAATTTTACCTGCATGTAGATTTAACCAGACTGAAGGATTCAAGGAAACCCAGTTCATCTTTGATGTGTTGGGGTTAAGGTCTCTGATCAATTAAAATTTCCAGTGACGTTGCTAACTAGGCTGGCAACTGGTCATCAAGGTGCTGGTCAAATTGATACTCTTGAGTTGATTTGCAACGTCCGAATGGGGTGCCCAATTGCTTAGGCAGCTAATTCATTCACTGCAGAGTTGTAGGAGCAGAGAACATGAAAATAACTTACCTCCAAGAGGGATTCAAATTTTGATTGTATATGCTGGAATATTGACTGGAGTTGAGGGTTGATGCAGATACCTTATGGTGTTTTTGGAGTCCCTTATTATAATTACATTACCCATATGAAGCGAAATTGCTATAGAGATTCCTTGCAGCAAGGAATAGGCCTTGTTACCACAAAATCTAGTAGTCTAGTGCAAAGCCTCACTAGGCAAATCTAGGTCTTAGGACAACAAAGGGATTAGCCACCACTGTCCCCTCAGTGGCCTCTCCCTTGCTGTTTTGTTGTCAGATAGTATCCCCACAAGGGAGGCTTCCCTGGCAAGATTTAGAGGTTAGATGATCTAGGGATATGAGCCAAATAGCTTTCTAAGGAAATTGCAACCAAACACCCTAAAAGATCATCCATAAAGACAGGCTTAGGGGTGAAATATAGTTGATGAGATTGAAGAAAGTATGGGTAAATCCTAGGAGGCCGAGATATGGTCTGTAGATGTTCAAGTAAGCTTTCCCACTAACCACCATTAACTAATGAATGCTGTTATAAGTAGGGGTTTTAAAGGTACACAGATTTACTGCATGCAAAATAATATAGCAGCATTTAAAACAGCCTGTTAATGATAAGATCAACAAAGGTTTGAAGTTGCTCAAGGAGATAAACAAGGGCCAGGTTAACCAATAATTTTCAATGGCTGAAAATGCACAAAACAACAAACTAACCTTGACATCATCCTTGAAATTTGTGGTAAAATGAGCAATAAATTATAGATTTTTCTTTTTAAACATTCATGGAAACATTACCTACCCAAAGGACAATAACATGTAGGTGCAATTTAGTTGTAAAATACAGATTTAATCAAACCCTAACCCTAGTTAATGAAATAAAGAAGGAAAAAAAGGAAAATCATGGCTGATCGACACAGTAAGACTAGTGCTTTCAATCAACTGGACAATGAAGTCAAGTTGAGGTCTATCCAAGAGGACGTTGGATATAGAGGGTGGAAGGGTAATTTGCTTCAATTTTAAAACCATAGCAACTGTAGAAAATCCATGAAATTCTTAACTGCTGATAAGAACGATCTGAAAAACGCTTTCTTTTCTTACAAACACTGAATTTCTCTGCTCAATTTGCAGCAGAACTAGGAACAGAAATAAAACACAATCACACAATTGAACACAATTTTTACAGGGAACCGAACTCGGAAAACCCTCTGCTTGATTATTGAGAATTTATTGAAGAAAATTGAGCATTAGATCTCTTACAATACAACTGTTTCAATCTGAAAACAACCTTGTTTTCCCTGCTTAATCTAAGCTTGAAACCTATGCAAGAATTATGATCTCTGCTTCCTTACCCATAGAATTCGTCCTTCTCCAATTCCAACAATCCTTTCCTAGGTTTGTTCAGTTTCTCTCACAAGCTCCATGCACAACCTTGTGCTTCCTATTGTTTGGTCTCACCAACTCGTGCTCACCAAAAAGATGATTAAACTTGTGCCTTTGTTCCTTCTTTTAAAGGTAATTCGAATGGTTAAAATTAGTGAATTCCTAATTAAGGAATTGAACTGGAGCTTTTCTAGTTAACAAAAGTCAAGACAACTAGTTAATTTGATCCCCCTAAAATCTAGGAAGCGAAGTCCATTTACGCTTTCAGTTCCCAATATAACTCACACTAGAAAATCAAGAACTTGACTTTCAATTTCAACACATCAGTTAACTGCCTCATTCACTCCTAAGTCTTAGGGAAACTCTTAAATTTTAGGAACTTGACCATGCACAAAAAAGGAACTTGACTTTGACTTCTTGAATTAAGGCACAAATCAAGGAATCACTTTTCTTGCTAAATTCAACAAATTTCTTATATAGGATATTAAGGTCAAAGGTTGCAAACTTGAAGATTTTTTTTGCATAAAAGAATAAAAAACATGAGTTCATAAAATATAGTGCACTTTTTAATATGGCACATGGCAAACCCTAATTTCAGCAATTTCATGCAAAATTGAAGAAAATAGCATTAAAATTGCACCATTCAAGCAAGTATCATTTCATCAATCAATAGAAATCCTTCTTCATGCAAAATCTATTCTCCCCAAGACAATTCACACTCTATCTAGCCATTGCATCCAAGAGAAAAGAAGGATTACTAGTGTACACTCTTTCGAGAGAGATAAAAGAACTATGATAATCATCCAAGAGAATTTGACCCCCCTCTATTTATACGAGGCTAACCAAGTCAAATTTCTGTTAATTTACAATCAAAAGCCTTAAAAGTTTGCTTTAAGTGTCCAACAAGGCTAGTAGGTCATGAGACCACCTAAAAATAGCTTCACATAGTGGAAAAACATAATAAAGTGACAAATTCTCTACCACATGTGTGGGGGAATCGACTCTCCAACATGACATCACCCTTAGTTAATGAGCAAAGTGACAAATGGGTCCAAGTGTGCTCCTCACTCCAAGACACCTCATCGAAGTGAAGGGGTGCATCCACAAGCCACACCTCCTCATCCAATATGTCATCATCAAGAAGCCCTGCGTCACCTTCATAGTGTTTGCATTGGTGATGTGGCAATTCCAGGGCATGTCGTCAGCATCAAAAGGAGGTGTGGTATCCCTCCCAAAGTGTCTCAAGTCATAACATCCTCATTTGGGATTTGGAACATGGGAACATCCATCAAGTAGGTACAAGGCTAGCCTATGGGCGTCCTGGGTCCTTTGGGGCACATCTTCAATCTTGCAAATGACCTTACCTATTGGCTTAGCATTTTTGGCATTTGGTGGTGTGGAAGAGGCCATACATCCATTTGGAGGCTTTTTAAGGGCCATCGCTCACCTCTGGAGGGGCAATGCTGGGGGTGCAAGGTCACAAGTGCTCTCATTCTAGGCTAAACATCCTCCTGATTGTGTTGAATAAGGGCCAAGCCATCCCTCAAGGGATATCTAATGCATTTGTGAGAAACCACCTGAAACATACCCCTAGGATCAAGTGAGATCAACATCATTAGGTAAAGAAATCATTAAAGTATCATAGTGGACCATATTTAATGCTAAGGGCACAAAAATACTTCACACAAGCCTTGCCTTCAATGTCTTTCTAGTTGATGATCTGTAAGTAAGCTACCACAATTGTGTTAGGGATGATTATATAATTATCCCTATTAGGTGCTTCCAGCCCCAAGAGGAAGGACAATTCCTAGGTAGGCCCATCAATACACTAGTGCATGTGATAAATGTGTACATGCAATGAGAAAGACCTTAAGGAAAATGGCACTACCTTAGTGGTAAAAAGCTGAAAGAAGTCTAACATTTTGAGTGTAATGATGATAAGAGGGAGCAGTAGTGGAGACCCAAGTTACCCCTTTCCTCGGCCTGTTTTTCCACCTCTTTGGTGTGCCTTTTCTTTCTTTTTTATTTTATTTTCTTTCTTTATGATTTTATGTTAGCTTGCTTCATGCCTTTTCAATACCCCATAAAGATGTCATCATTTATTGTTCATTAGTGTTGGGACATTATAAGTTCCTTTGATTTAGAGAGAGCATGCTATGCTTAAGAATTGGGTGATGACTAATGAGGGAGGTAGAGTTTAGGCTAGGCTTTTTCTCTTGTAATTACTATTAGTCCCAGTCACCTTTTTCATTTTTCTTTCATTTGTGGCTATATATGCTTTTATCTTTCTTTCAGCTGCATCAACCTCTTAGGGCAATATTTCAGGCCTTGACTTAGAGATGTGGATAAAGGGTGCTAGTACTAGTGAGAAATGACAATCAACCCAAAAAATGGAAGTGGATACAAGGACAGATGGAAAGTGGCAAGTATGGATTACCTTGGGCATGATTCATGCTAGATGAATCAGTGCCTCCTATTCATGTCCATCCTGAACAGTGCAAAGAAAAGGCCTTAGGGAAGGTCACATTGGACTGGGGGCAAGGGATAACCTCCTAGATGAGGCATGGGAACAAGGACACAATCAAAAGCGGTCAATCATCCAACTCCACTTGTGATCCATATTAGAATGCCCTTAACATTAAATGAAAACACATGATTACAAAAATGGTTAGTATACCTTTTGATAGATGACCCGCCTTCCTTCAAGAAGTATGTTAGATGGGAGAATTCATTGACCGAAGCATAAGTGGAGAGATCTGAAGTCAAGCTATTTGTGGATCATAATAGGATGTTGGCTGGCTGGTCAATCAAAGAGGATAAATTTTTTCTCCTAGGGATTATCCACTTGAGTGGGTAACAAGCCTCTGCTTGGTTGCTGGAGGCATGTTGAAGACTTCAAGAGAAGTTTGTGTCTATTATTCCTCTAGGGCGATAAATCACTGCCACCTCCCCCTTCCCCTTGCATCTGTCACCCCTACCATAATTCACCTTTTATGATGCATTGACTTGTGTATATGCTATGGATGGTCACACTTGGGCACTTGGAGCCCTTCCTTGGATGACATGTCTTGCATGGACATGATGAGGGCATGAGCCTTGGGTCCTTTGGAGGATGTTGATAAGTCTTCTTTCACGCTTGATTGAGGTTGTTCCATGCTTTTGGAGGATGTTGAACCTTATGATGATTTGTCACCCATGATGAGATGCCCAAACATCCATTGGAGATGATGTGGCACCCCTATGATGAGGTTGTTGCATCCTATTGGATGATATGTTGCACCCATAGTTTTAAAAACCAGAACCGGGTTTTTGAACTGGCCCATCTCTCTAACCAGGTTTCAAACTGGAACCAAATCGAACTGGATTCAATGAACCAGATTTGAAAAATAAAATACATGAAATCTTTATTAGATATCATTGACTGGCTTCACATCCGTAGAGAACTCGATTGCTTTTATTAAAGGGGATGCTTTTAACCGTTTGATCCAAGATGCTTGCTGTTAAGCTGGGAACAATAAAGAGATTTTAAGTCTTAATGATGGAGATGATAACTGTAACCACCCTTGTCTATTCTCCAGCATTACACACCTAGTGATCCTTGAGTGTACTGTATAACATTGATCCACAGTCCTCAATCATGTTTTGTAATGCATCCAGTGTATCTCCAATAATCTCTACTTGAAACGCCTTAGTTTACTGAAATCAAAAGTAATTTTTTCTACACCACATCCTAATGTAATATATGTGATTGCTTTCTTTCACTTGTTTCTTTTTACCAGCTCTTTATGCATGAACCGTGAACATTGTCTGTTGAAAGGTTCTCCATTACAAATACCATTCCTAGTAGACTTGCTTCAAGTTCAAGTTTACTGAGTGTACAATCTTCAGTTTCTTAAAACATTTCGTTTCATTTCTACATCCTGAACATCCATCATAGCTTTTGCTAGTTGTTCTACCGTCTATGTACTGCCTGCTCTATTGCACAACACATTCAATACCTTGATTTGGCTAGGGGATGTCAGTTCTGGAATGTAGTATTCATCCTTTAGTTTTGTGTGTGTATCAACCAAGGTTCTCCTTCCATTCTTGACGGTGCCTCCTACTAAATTCCAATAAATGAGGTGCCCTTACTGCTTTTACATATATGGAACAAGCTCATTGTTCTCTCATACAGCTCACTGATAGAATCTCTATTCTGTCATGATGACTACAAAGGGTTAGTAATGATGCAATAAAATCTTCAATTTCAGGGATCCAATGGAAATGCTGCATGCATCTTTCTTACTGGTGCTCAATCTAGTGGAAGGAGTATCTAAAAGTGCACATGCATTTTGAGGGGTAACAGGTCCCATGAGAAATATGGAAATGGGATGAATTTGTAATGCATCTTATGCTTGACCTGACAGATACTCCTCTGAAAAGAACTTTTGAAGATGTTGTCTTGAGAATATTATTCTATCCAGTGCGATACACAGACATGCTCACCATGGTGGGGGTGTGCCCCCCATGCATCCCAAGTTTTTGTGATGAAGGTACTTGGTGGGGGATTTTTCCTACATTTCCTTTTTAAGGAAACTCGGGGAGATGTAGAGGGGGATTTTCCCAAGAAAGGGGGACGTTTCTCTTTTATGGGTGACTCTTGGTATCCCTTCTATGACAATGGGGACTCATAGACATCCACCTCTACATCTCCCTGTGTTTTCCTAAAAGGGGGAGGATGTAGGAAACGTTCCCCTCTACATCTCCCTGCCTTTCCCTGAAAGGTAGGTGTAGGAAACATTCCCCAGCGAGTAAAGGGGGTGTAGAAAACATCTGCCCACAAATTTTCCCCATTTCCGAAAATGTTCATTTACTTTTTTAAAAGCAAAAATATTTCAAGACCCCAAAGGAAATGTGAATATTTATTTGTCTTTCATTGTTCATGTTTTTGATTTGTAATTGTTTCTCATATATATATATATATTTAAGGATTTTGGATGGGTCCCCTATGTTGGGGATGCCAACATTTGGCATGGTGTTCCCTAAAATTTGGGGAGTGTCTCCACGTGTCCTTTGGATGTGTTTCCCTGTTCCTGTGCAACCCATCTCAGAAACTTGGTGGAACATTGATGATGCCATGTTTGATTGATTTATCTCTACTTTCATGATGAAATTTATTATTTATACTGTTTACATTAGTTTGATTTACATGTCATGCATTTCACTATTTGTTTGGAAACCCTAATCATGATGAATCCCAATGAAGCTGTCTAATCTTGTAACAAACTTCTCTCTGATATAGAAAGTTCCAATTAATCTAGAATATTGATTGAATTTTTTACTATCTGGGTCTATTCAGAACTGGGAAAACCCTTAATGGCATTGTACCACCGTATATGATCTGGGATCATAGCAGAACTCTGCTCATGCACGGAGTTTCTGCAGGATTCTTATCGGATTTGTCACCAGAAAAAGTGTCTGCTTGCTACAAGAATAGCTTACTCTATATCTCAACATCTTACAGTTTGCAAACTAACCACTCTTACATCCAACTTAGACATGCTGTTTAATAACCTTGAATATTGATCTTGATGAATCCCATCATTTGCAATTTTGCAAATTCACAAGTTATATATCCAATTCACACAGTTGCTTTAGTAACTTTGGATAATGTTCATGTTCATACAGAAGTACTTAAGGGCTTATCCGTTTACCAGTTTCAGAGTTTTTTTTTTGTGTGGCATTGTTTCTAAATGTGTTAAATGACTTCCCAATAAATTTTCCCCTTTTTAATGAAAATCCTAATTAGTGTATTTTACAGTTGACTTTAGATATTTTAGATAATGGTTTCCTTTTTCTTTAGAATTCAAGATAAAATTTACTTCACACTTTGTTCCTAAATAAAGTTTATTATCTTTTGCAGGGAGGAGGTGCCTCTGAGCACATGGCGTCGCCGACCACGCCCCCTTTTTCAATACAGATATTACAGGTATTATATTTGGATATCTCAGATATTCTAAAACTGAATTGAACTTGAATATTTTCTTTGGTTCAACTAGGATAGCATGTCTCTCTCTCTCTCTCTCTCTATATATATATATATATATATATGTATATATATTTCAGTTTTCTATATTGTACGTTTATTTAGTCATGATTTTTTATTTTAATATTCTCTTTATAATTTGTTTCATGTGATGCCCATGAACGTACTAAATCCTCAAAATGTTGTTGTTTAAGAAAACACTGTATCCAGTTGTAAAAGTTTTGATTTTAAAAAAATTATATATCTAAACTTTTTCTTTCCCATGTTAGAATGACATTACCTAAACATGCTCCTTCCAATGGGAAGGAAAGAAACCCATTCAATTGCTTTTTGTCTTGTTCAATTGTGAGCTTGTTACTGCTGTACTCTGTAAGGATTGACATGTTCATTGGATAGGCTTGTGAGACTAGAGCATTGATGTTCATTGTTTATGAGTTCTGTTAGCGATTTTTGATTAGCTGAATTAGTATTTAGAGCTGAGATTGGAACTAAAATACTATTCTATGTGATAAAAGCTTTACAATTAGTAACTCTGATGGAAATGATATAGAGTCCAGACTAGCCGGAATTTCATGTATCTTATAAAATTTTTAATAGCAAAATGCAGAAGACCTTATTAAATTTATATGGGATGGAGTTTCTCTAGTTACTAGAAATATCAACTGTAATTTTTTTTTTCCAGTAAATAATCATAGTAATCCTTTATCAAATCGAAAGTGACAACATATACCTAAGAAAACAGGCTTAAAGTTATTTAAAGGTGGCTGTAAATCATGGAAACTGTTTGGCATTCTAGAGGCTTGGTTGGTTTGAGTCTTTCTGTGATTAATTATACTCAGTTGCAGAATGGAGTATACTATAAAATTTGGAACCAAGTTATAGGGAACACTTAGTTTGGCCATGTCCCAGCACTCAAAACGCTTGGAAATGCCAAAACAGGTATGGAACAGCTTGGAAATGCCAAACGTATATGGAACACCTTGTAAATGCTGTTGGCCACACTGTATGATATTCCCAAATCTAGAAAATCCTCCAAATACAATCCCCTTTGTTTTATCTGAAAAAGGTCATTGGCATGGACAGGGTGATATTTTTGTATGGGTCTCACATCCTTCTTGAGCACTTATGTGGGCCCAAAAACTACCAAGAAAGTGCTCAAAACTTCTTGGGCATTTTTTGGAAGATTCTGGGCCCACCTAAGTGTTTCCAAGGTTTTCTGCCCTTTTCTAGTGATGTTTTGGGCACTTTCTTGGAAGTTTCCTGGCCCACCTAAGTGCCTGAGAGGGCTGTGGGACCCATAGGACAATATTGCATTTGGGAATGTTGTATGGTATGGCCAGCGACATTTCCGAGATGTTTTAGCCTTTTCTAGGGATGTTTTGAGCACTTTCTTGGAAGTTTCTGCGCCCAGCTTAAGTGCTCATGAGGGTGCGGGACCTATAGCGAAAATATCACCTTGTTTGTGCTGGTGAGCATTTAATACAAAACAAAGATATGGGATTGTGATTTGAGTAGTTTGCCACCTTGGTAATTATAATTGTAATATTAAATTTTTTAAGTAAAAGTTGACATTCTCCTTTATCTTATATTTTCGATCCTTTTACATACATTTTTAGCATCACCATTAGTTGTGTCATGATGTTTGGGAGTGGTTCCAACTTTGCCAGACTTAATATGGAGAAAGTAGAATTTCATACCCCATTCAGAATTTAGCAGATTTAACAGTCCTTGGGATTTCAGGATTGGCAGGATTGCAGCATTTCCAATGGATTCTATCATGTATGAGGGTATGGTATCGGCATTAATCAAAATCACTAAACTATGGGACTTTGCATCATGTAATCATCTATGAGTGTTAGTATAGACATTCGTCTCTTTCTAAAATGTCATTATGTGTATTATTCTTATTTTCTTGTAGGATAATGTGGTATTTAAAAAAATATATATTTCTATAGTTTTTGTATGTTTTTAATGTTCCACATTTCCCTCAAATTCCCATTTTGTTGGGGGTAATGTTTCTAGGCATTCCCTTTCCAAAAACTTGTACATGTTTTATGCAATCTAAATTTGGAATCTCTGAACATGAATTTAAGTCAGAATTACATTTTGTTGACCTGTTCAGTTGAAGAGGAAATTTTATTGATGTCCACAAATGATTAAAAATTGGTACATTGAATTGAAGGTCAAATTGATATCTTAAGGGGTAAGCTGATTGAGTGGTTGGCGCATCTCTCAAGAGAAATATATCTAAGTTAAAAATAATCACAAAACAACAAAAATGGAGAAAAGAAGCAAGAAAAAACGGACTAAAATATTTTATTTCAGCAAGAGATGATCTACTTTTGAGGTGGAATCCCTGAAGCCCTTTTGAAGTCAAATCCTCAAAGCCCTACTAGTCCCTGTAAGGGATAGTAGTTCTATGTAGTTTTGATAAATAAGAAATGAGGTAAAAATTAGCAATCAACCAACCATCTTCTATGACATTAAAGTCACAAAAGCCTGGTTCTAGGAATAGGTCATGGTTGTGCTCTTTCTTATTTTTTTTATTTGATCCTTAGTGATGGGTCTTCCTTGTTTAGAAATAATTGTATATGTGGTCTTGGGTTTGGAGAGATTGATGCCTCTACCTCTACTAGGAGAAATTGATGCCTCTACCTCTACTGTGCTGTTGGATATCTCTCTTGCTTTTCTATTCAAGGCTGAATTCTCAGGCCCTTGTCTATACCTTCATCCCTTCATGCTTTGCGTGTGGGGCCACAATAAGATTTAAATAGCATAAGGTTGGGTCTCTTGTGGTGAGATTTTTCCTCGAATATAATAAAATTTGAAAAATTATGGTGGCCATCCTTTGTGCACATAGACGAACTGTAATTGTATTTGCATAAGTTTCCTCACATGGAGAATGAACTTCGATCTAAAGAATGCTGCATATTCCCACACACGGCAACTAATGCTAGAGGATAGAGAACCCTTCTTTCAAAAGACAATAGTTCCTGCATTTGATTTCATAATAAATAGGGCATTAGAATAGAATGCCCTTTTGTTTTGCCTTCAATCAAGGCTAGATCGTCTCTTTTCTAGCAATTTGGTAATCCCGATAAATCTTTTTTTGAGGAAAAAAACCATACCATCCCAATAAATCTTAAGCTCTTCTTAGTGCAATTGAAACTGGCTTATGGATAAGTCTTAACCCATGAAAGACGTCAATATGAAAGTGTGACAAATATAATAATTTTATTGTACACATGTAAAATGTTTTCTTCTGATATAAGTTGTCAACGTGAAAGTATCAAGATGATATAATAATACTATTGTACACATGCAAAATGTTTTCTTATAATATGAGTTATGCATTCAAGTTAATTCTCCAGCAGGTGATAGGTTAGCACTGGTTGTTGCCAATATTGCTAGGCATTTGGCTAGTTCTGTGCTAGCTGGTGCCTAGTTCGAATCTGCCTATGTTAGGGGCACTAGTCTACATTGATGAGTTTACTAGAGATGCCATCCATGAATGTGGGAAAACATTCCATAGGTTTCTTTGTGAGGTTTATACATATGCAAGGATGCCACAAAATCCACAACAGAATGTAAGTATTGTTTTTGCTTCTGCTTCAAAATGAAATCTGGTCTGGCATCTAAGAAACAGGTCTGAAATCCTTGCTCTGTTATGATGCTACAGGAAAGTGTGGATTTCAAATTCCTTTATTGTGGTGATTTGATCATTATACAGAAGTTGCACTTTCAAGATGATGAAATCACTCTGTTTTTATAGGTCTCCTAAATGTATTTTACTCTTCTGGAAAGATGTTTCTGGAGGCATTCATTAATGCTGGTGTAACCCTCTGAATCATCTCGTTTTTGGTGGCTGCTCCATAACAGCTTGACTATGTTCTGGCATGTACTTTGAGACAGCCTAGAATTCACCCCCTTCTGTACTGGAAAAATTCTTTCCAAGCACCTTGATTTTTGACTTAATACCTCATCTTTTACCAGCTCAAATGCATTGCATATGAATGCAGCCCCAAATTTCTAACCAGTCCCTTGAATGAGAGGTCATAAGAAGGGTACAAATTAATGCTGGAAATTTCTACATCCTAAGCGAAATTGCCTTCGTTTCTTTGCTGGTCAGATTGCTATGTCAATCTCTCCTCAAGATGAAGGACATTCCTTCCATATGTCAGCCCAGGAATCAGATCTTTTGCTCCCATTGAGATGTTAGATACAATATGGCTGGAAATACATCTTCTAACCTGTGTCTGATGATGGAAACAGTGCTGGCCTTAATTTTGTGTGAGAGCTCCGAGACTTGTTTCTTTGCTGCTGTTTTCTGAACCTAGTTAAGTGCTGCTGCACTTAAGAAGCTTCAAAACAAATTTGGTGTAAAGGTACACCAGACAAGTGTATAAAATCAAAATCTATATGGGTTGGCCCCAGAATTCACTTGGCACAGGTAGGCTCTAGATAGTAGATTCCCTTTAGGACTTAGGTCAGCCCTAAAAAATTTTGCTTGACACAAATCGGCTTCATGCATTTTTTCCCTGATTGAAAAGAGGTCAAAGTGGAAACAACCTTAGCATGTTGTTCAACCGTTGCTACAATTGTATATAATGGATCTCTTAATGAGCATGAATATATTGGCAGTTAAGTTGATGTCCCCTTTAGCAGGATAATCTCCAGCAAGTTGGGTTTATACTATTATCAAAACCCTGGGACAGTCCTTTAGTCATCATTGTCTACAAAAGGGACCTTACTGCTAGTACCCTCATTGCTGATCTGATGTTTAATACAATCTTTTTGTTAATACAAACCCTGTTGCATCATCTTCCCTTTCGCCCATATGCAAGATTTTAATTCTCCTCAAATTCCCTTTATTACTCATCGAAGTAGCCCTTATCTGTTGCTATTCAAATGTGTAACTAGGTTCGGTCTTCATAATGTCTAATGTAATCATGATTTTATGTAAAGAGAAAAAGAAGTATTATTATTATTGTTTTATAGCGTGGGTTTCATGCTCAAGATTATTTTATTTATAGGTCAAGCACCCATTGAGTGCTTCTAGGTTTTGTCATCGAGTCAAGAAGTCATTGTCCTATATAAAGACCCTATTTGGGCATCTTGTAACAAGTCAAAATAATTTATTTGAGTCAAAATTGTGTCAAAAGACCCTCCAAGATCAAGTCAACCTCTTGGAGGCAATTCATACCCCTAGGAAGCCTATATATAACAGGGAGTCGACATCATTTGAAGCATACATCCAAAAGATATGAAGAAGCAAGAGAAGAAATTTGATCCAAAAAAGAAGTGTTAAGGCAAGTGAAGGTCAAGAAGGAAACTAGAGTCAAAGTTTTTGGGTCTCTCTCTCTCTCATGTGCAACAAAAATTCTGAAGCTGCTAGATCAAAGTTGCAAAAATTGTTGCCGGGGTCGAAGTTGTTGGCGTCAAAGTTGCTGGGGTTGAAGTCGCTAGAGAAGTTGCTGGAAGGTCGAAGTTTGTTGCTGTATGCTGTGTAAGGAAAGCTCATCAATAAGGAAGGTTGACTTGGTCTTGGAGAGGTCTTGGTCAAGGGTCATAGGTCTTGGAATTTGTCATCTGAACACTCTATAAGAAGAGAAGAATTCTTGTGGGTTTTCTTCTCAAGAGGAGAGGTTTTGGCCTTGACTAGTAGTCTACATTTTGTGTCCTCTTGTCTCTTTGATATTTATTGTTTGGTAGCTGTTTGATGATAAAGAACACAATAATAATCAAGTGAAAGAAGAAGCTAGCTAATAACAAGTACATCAAATTAAGTAAAAGAACATCACAAGCAATTATCAAACTAAGAGAAATCACCTTGTCTAGCTGCCCTAGATTTCTCAACACATGAATGATCGCAGATCCAATGAACAAATCTTCAAATTTCTTGACACACCCTTTGCCTTCCAAGCTTCTCCTAAAGAGCTTTGAGAGATGGTTGTGGAAAGAGTTTAGAAGAAAATTGAAAAATGAATTATCAAACCATTGGGCTTAATGTCAAATCTCCAAATTTGCACTAAAGTTTTGGATGCCACCTTTGTGGATTATTCCTCATGTTGGGTTCCTTCTATGAAGGCGTATACAAAGAAATAAAAGAATCAATGTAGTTTTCTTTGGGTCAATAACTATGGTGATCAATGATTTGATAGAGTTTACTGGGAGATGTGTTGTACAATCAATGAATGGAGTGGTACAAGCGTATTTAAATACACACACATTCTCAAGTTTTCTATGCTATATGGGTGATTTGAGCATTGAAAGGAAAAAAATAAGCTTGGAAGGTGTTGTTAATAAACTATATATCTTGGGGGGGCGCTCTAGTTTGAAAGCTTTGACAAGGGTGTAATTTCTAGTTCCTCATCGCCACTCTTGCCATGCTGAAAATCAAAACATACTTCGAGGTCCAAATAATTTGGAAAGCCTAGAAATCTATGAATCCTTTTTTGCCTTGGAGAGACTTGTCCTTAAGGATTGGTATTTCTTTCAATGACCATTACATCTTGCAGATGCCTTTGTTCGTGTAGGATAGAAATTTTGGTCAAGATTCCATGGTTCTTGACACTTAAGTTTTACATAAAATCGAAGGGCAAGTTATGGCTTAGTAATCTTGATAATATTATTCTTGCAAAGTCCAAAGCCTTATCCTTGATACACTTCTTATTTTGCTAGATTTATAGGCACCTTGACCCTAGTGGAGGGATTGAAAAAGGAAAAAGTCTAGGAGATTTACAAATATAAGCTTCATGACAGGGATAAGTGGTTGTGTTGAAGTCTACTATTGGATGATTGGTTGAATAAACATTTGAGGCTAAAGTTTAAAGTGAAAACATGGCCTTAAAGTTTACACTCTATGCAACCTATGGAAGTTGTTTTGGAAACTTGAGAAAACATTCTTTAAATGGTCATTAGTTACAGGAGGCTTGCGTATTAATAAGAGATTTATGTACTTGGAAGTTTAGAGACCTACCTCTGTCTCCACTTCTTTTCCTCTACCTTGACTAGAGGTGCTTTGCTCTTCATGAGAGGCTCTCGGAGATAGATCACGATGTTTGTGTGCCTTGTGTTGGTTGAAGGTCTTCAAGATGATCACCTCTTTCTTCTTGGCCATCTTGTTAGATCGGGGCAACGAATGATAAGTCGATATTTATACCACTTCCCTGTCCTTATTATAAGCTTCTTGTTCCTTCATACTTTCTCTAGGTCTTATGTCTCCTCCACTAGAAACATCATATGCTTTCTTTTTTCATGTTATTTCCTTTTGTTACAAAGTGGGATTACTTTAGGCCTAGCATGAGGGAGGGTTATCTATTTAATTGAATGTACGCAGGGCTTGCACCTTGTCTCATCCCTTTGCCTAGTACAAGCTGCCTAAGCTCACTAACCATGAGTATTTGCAAGATATCACAATGACCTTATTAGCATGGGGACCACCATTGGCACAACTTTGTTTTTTATTGCACAATCAATGGAAGTTATGTTTTATCACTCCCCATCATCGCAAAACCAATATTGAGGGCATTGACACAACACCCCACCTTAGGAAGACTTGGTCAACAAAATATCTTGTAGTTCCTTGATCACTAAGATATTCTTGATTTTACATTTTCTGATGGCATAAATTTTACCATTGAGCTTGTGTATGGAGAAATATGGCGCTTTAGCATTTCCAATAATGAGATGTTTTTCCCTCTCACACCTGAACATTTCACTTCAAAAAGTAGTTATGTTCCCTCGAAAATCACTTGGAAGTCTGTAGAATACTAACCTTTTTCATGTGACCCTTAAAAATAGCCCTTGATTTTGCTTCACTTCTGTTGGAAAATGTAAGTAGTTTTGGTCTTCATAATTGTCAATGTACTTAAGTCATTACGTATATTTTATGTTACAAGAAAAAGAAGAAAGAAAAGTATTATTTTTAAGCATGGGTTTCATGCTCCTTTTTTATGGTCATCTAGGGAAAGCATGTTCTTCATGCTTCTTGGGTATGTCATGCCAAAATAATATTTTTCTTGAGTCTATATGATTTGTATAGGACCCTGTTGGGCAAGTTGTAACATGTAAAAGATATTAATTATGAGTCTAGAAATTCCTACAAGCCTCATAGCACAAGTCAGCCCTGGCATAGACAAGTCGGCCTAGAAGAGGCTATTCGACCACATGGAAAGCCTATAAATAGAAGTAGCTTCGACCTCATTTAGCACCAATTCGATCTCTCAAGAATCAAGTTTGGTCTGAAGCTAGAAGCAAGAAGAAAGGAAGAGAAAATATCTAGGAAGCAAGGAGAAATCAAGGAGGAGGAGGAAACTTTGTTTTAGGGCTTATTCTCTCACACATGCGAAGTTTAGGGTTTTTGCAACTTCAAGGAAGGCCAAAAATTGCAAGTCCGAATTGTAGGAAAGCCAAATACTCTGATTTAGTCTAGTTTGACTTTGGAGACCTTGGCTTGTTTGAAGGAAAACTTCTTGAAGAATTGACATGTGCCAAGATTAGGGTTTTTGTAGCTACTACAGGGTCGAAGATTACAGGTCGAAGTCGTAGGGTTGAAGTTGTTGGAAAATGTAACTAGGGTCGGTCTTCATTTAATGTATTTGAGTCATCTTGTAATACATTTGTCAAAAGAATAAAGAAAATAATTTTTCTTATTATTATTATGACTTATTAAGGCATGGGTTTCATGCTTGGGTCACCATGTTTTAGGTCAAAGTCCCCATTGAGGACTTCTAGGATTTATTGAGAGTCAATAGAGTCATTGTACTTTTAAAGAGACCCTTCTTGGGCTTTTGAATCATGTAAAAGGGTTAGGTATTGAGTCAAATATGATTTATGTATCCTCCACACCAAGTCGGCCTAAAAGAGATCAAGTCAGCGTAAGGAAACTATTTGACCTCACATGGAGCCTATAAATACAAACACATCGAATTCATTTGGAACACACTCTCACAAGAAGTTCAATATCTCTTGTAGCTGGAAAAAGTGTGAAGTTTGTTGCTGGGAAGCCAAAGTAAGTGTGATTTTGGGGAAGTCTAAGGAGAAGGAAAAAATTGAAGTTTTGGTGCCTCTCTCTCTCTCTCTCTCTGTGTGTGTTTCGTTCCCTAGATTGGGAGATCAAAGTCTTCCGGTTTTCACTGTTGCTGGAAGCTGTTGCCTAGTCGAAGTTGCTAGAAAGGGGTTGAAGATCTGGGAGGATGACTTGGTGTGGAGGGAAGGTTTGGTCTTTGTCTATGACGAAGAGTCTCAAAAGAATACTATTGAATGGAAGATTTTGTTGACTAGGTTTTCCTCTCAAGGGGGGTTTTGCTTGGGCATAGTGCCTACATTTGATGTCTATTGTTTTATGTGCTGCTGCTTTGGTAATTACTTGATGAACTAAAAGAAAGAAGATATAAAGAATCATAATAACAAGAAACATCACAAGTAATTATCAAGAATAAGAAAATCTTTTTTCCTTTCATATTGTCTAAGATGGTATCAAGGCTTTGGTGAAGAAGGAAGAAAAAGGCAGTCTCAAGCACTTGATCAGGGAATCATTCAAAAGGATTATCTCAGGGAAGGAATCTACTATATTCAAGGAAGACGCCTAATGCAATCAAGGGAGAGAACAAACTTGAAGGAGCATCAAACTATAGGTCCTGGAAGAAGAGGATTGAACTCATCGTTGAAAAGAACAAGGAACTAGACTTGGTCAAAGGAAAAGTAAAGAAGCCTACAAATGACTCTAGTGATGCTGACAAAATAAAATTCAGAGAATTAGAATTGGTGGCCATGACTCTAATGGTACAAGGAATAAATGACAACCTTGTCCCATTCATAGCCAATATCAATCTTGCTCAGGAAATGTATGAAGCTTTGTCAAAGCTATTCACTATTAAGAACATTGGTCAAGTAGCAAGTTTGAAGAATGAGCTAAGGACTACAAAGATGACGAAAGATGACACTGTGGCCTCCTTCTTTGTGAAGATAACAAGAATTAGGGATGATCTTTTGGCCATTGATGAAATTGTTCCAAACAAAGAACTCATGATCACTGCTCTATTAAGATTGGCACCTACTTGGGGTGCGTTTGCTGCAGGTCTTAATAGTTGGAAGGAAGCTCTCACTCTTGAAGAACTATGGATTGCCTGCAGTCAGGAAGAATTAAGGATCTCATTAGTTTCCAATCCTGAAGGAGTATCAAATGCCTACATTGCTCAACATAAAGGAAAGAAATCGAAAGGACCAATGAAGAAAGTTGACATGTCCAAGGTAGAATGTTATCAATGTCATAAGAAGGGTTACTACAGGGGTGATTGCCTCGACAATCCAAGAAACAAGAAGAGAGAAAGAGATCAAACCAACATTGCTGAAGAAGGAGACCCAAAGAAAGTCAAACCCGAAGAATCTGACATAAGGGATTTACACTACTAATTCCTTTGCTTTTAGTCTTAGTTATTCTATTTTATATTTTTGATATTTAGATTTTATAGGTTTTAACATGTTTAATAGATAAGTATCTCATTTCCTTTCAATTTTTGGTACTCATTTAGTTTTTATTATATTAATACTAATCACCATTTTCCTTCTATTGTCTTGATTAGGAAAAACATCTGCTATATTCTCAAGGAGTATGAAAGAGAACCGCTCAAGGCAAGTTTTGTCAAGGAACAAAAGTTATGCTTTAAAACATTGATTTCGTTAGAATAAATGTTTATTCATTTGACAATCTATTACTAACATTGTTGTGACTAGCTATAAATCTACCCCACTCCTATTCTTAACTGATTTTATAGAACCCTCGATAGGTTCTCTGCAAAAATCCTAACCTAAGGGTATCCTAACTATGTGTGAAACCCTAGCTTGCTTAGGGTTATTGTGGAATGCTATTTAAAAGTTCTTGTTAATGATGTCATGGGATTTTGGTATGATCATGAAATCTTAACTTGTTAGGGTTGAGTGATGTTAGTTTGAAATCTCGAACCTTAGAAATTTCAGTATTGTAGGGTTTGCATTGTTATGTTATCGAATCCTAGATCTTTAGGGTTTGGTTGAGCCTATAAGCAAAACCTTTGTTATGTGTTTAAAGTAAGATCCTAGGAATGAAGCCCTAGGTATATATATATTGTGTACATTTGCTCGAAACCCTAGCTTGGTCTAGGTCAGGTATATGTCTAATGTATTAATGATGTTTGGCATATGATGTGCTTCTGATATATTGATGAATTCCTAGATATATGTGTTGACCTAGTTATTGATGGTCATAAGTCTTAAGATTTGATATAAGTCCTTGTCTGAGATTCTAGGATAATGATATTTGGAAATCTAGGGTTTTGCAGATAAACCCTAGTAGTAGTTAAATTCTCTAGTATGTGTGATATAACAATCTGAGATCTATTTTTAATGATTGTTGAGATTTTGAAAACGAAATTCTAGGGTTTTGGAGTTGAACCTTAGTAGAAAACTTTGATGTATGATGACAATATGAGATTTGTGTAAGATTGTTGAAATCTAAGTTTTAGTTGGGATTAATGTTTGATTGAAAATCTAAGGTTTGTAACTAACCCTACTGGAAGCTGGTCATGTTAATGACTAAGTTGTGATTGGTTTTGACTGATTCTTTCGTATAAAATCTAGGATTTGTATGAAACCTTGGTGGGAAATCTAACATATGAATTTTGAAAATTGTTAGATGCCTTGTAGATCTATATTTGTTTGAATTGTTTCTATGTTTTGCTATATGTTGTAGTAGGGTATGAAAGAAACATTGAAACCCTAGATGGAATGAAAGTTGTTATGAAGTAGTCTAAGGTTTATGACAAAGTCCCTAGCAAGATGTTGAAGAGTATATGTCTCTTTTTTGTAATTAAGTTTGGGTATCTGATATGTATAAAGTTGAAATGCTTCCGTGATTCTGATATGGCTAACTTCATGCTTCTATAGATTTGGTTGTACTTCCTATCTAAGTTGTGTAGGTACATTATCTTCAAGTTGGAGAAGATGATTGTCGAATAAAGTTGATATGATAAGCATGATGTATGACTCTGATGTCGTAAAGAGTAGTAGAACTCCCTAAGTTAAGAAGGAGCCTGGATGAAATCTCCTTAGGATAAGAGGATGGTTGAGAATATTCTTTGTACAAGAATGATTAGATCCTCTTTGACTAAGGGGGAGTGACAGATACAATTTTCTACTCCATTTGTCATGCACTATACTAGGACTTACAACCGTAAGTCTTAGTGAAGGCCATGCATGAGAGAAGGAAATTGGAGAATGCATTTTGAGTTGCTGCTGAAAGTAGGAAAGCAAGATCCGATTGAATAATATGTTGGTGCATATGAAGTAGGAAAGAAAAATGTATGATTGAGGAATCTTCTGTCGAAGATTCGGTGGATAGTCCTACTATGGGTGTTGAAATTTCTAAGTATTACCCATTAAAAATTTTGTTTGTATTATTTTGGTTTATTTCTCCTACTTGTTAATTACAAACAAGTTATTTAAACATATAAACATCGAAATAAACACAATACAATCTCAACCATCTACAAATCAACAACTGAAAGAAATAGAAAACACACAAGTGACACCGTTATTTTTGGACAACTTGTCCCTGAAAAAACCCAATGCGAGGAAACCAGTGCAACAATTCTAAGTGTTTATTTTATTATGCAGTCTATCCTTAAGTACAACTGGGTGCCAAACTGGCTCACCTAATAGAGAAAAATAACCGATAGTAATACCTCTCTATTCGGAAGTAGATATTTAGAAAATCTGCCCCACAAAACCCTCTCCAACACAACTGGAGCACTGCGTCAACCCTCTTGGCCTTTGCGTCAACCTCAAAACCCTTTACGTCAACCCTCTGAGGCACTGCGCAACCTCTACGACCTTCTGTGTCATTCCTGCTGCTCTCTGCATGGATGACGCTGGCCCTCTGGCCTCTGCCCTGTCTTAGCTAGCCTCTGTGTGGCCTGCTTTGGCTTCTGCGTCCGCCTCTTTGCTTCTGGGCTGGTCTCTCAACACTATCTCTGCCTCTGTCTAGTACTCACTACCTCTCGCTGTAAATTGATCACTGATTCGACTTTTCTTAGCAAACCCTGCTTTAGAAAATCGAATGATTGATCACTTTGGTGTCTCCTCCAACTGACCCTCAAGCCTCCTCTTATACTTTTCCTGTTGGTCCTTCAACGACCGAGATTACATCTCTAATCAACGACTAAGATTAGATTTGGCTTGATCCATGTCATTTGGAACCTTCCATCCCAGTTTTATATTAATACCCATTAATATTTTATTTTTCCTAATTTTAGACCTAGGAACTCCATTACAAATATTAATTATTTTAATCTCCTAAACCGGGAAGAATCTGCCCAAACCATTTCTGGGTCTTGGAGATCTCATGTGCTTTAGCCTCTTCACCAATTTTAATGGCTAGAGCACATCCAATGCTACCCCAAATCAACACTCCCTCTTAGCGAGGATTATGCTCTAGTACTACTCCACATTGAGCATCACTCTGATTATATGACATCGGTACTTGTGCGTTAGGCCTCCCCGCCCAACATCCTCTGCACTGCTGCCCATGGCCCCGCCACTGCCACTGTTGCATCCATACGACAGCTCCCTCTGCATTCGTGTCGCTGTTGGTCCTTTCTCCCAACACTGCATTTGCATTGCAACCCCCTCTCATCATGCTGCATCGTGCTATTGCTAACTGCTACTGCATTGCAACTCAATTACTGTGAAGTAAGTCACTGATCCACCCAACTACTGACATCCTTGTCAAGCTAGAAATACTCTCGATGCAGAGGCTCTCTTTGCCGCTATCACGTGCTCCCTCTACTACCTTTGCTTTGCTGCAACAACTCCCTCCCTTTTGCACCACTGCAAACTTGTCTGTGCCATCTTGCACTGTTGCAACCTCCTCTATGACTCTCGCATTGTTGCAGCTTGCTAGCTTTATGCTACACGGGACTACTGCACTATAGCACTCTCTGCCGCTTCATCCACATCCGTTTCTACCGACATCCGCTAGTCTTGCTACTCTCTTTTCGGGGCTCTTGTAGCAAGGTATAACCCAAGAGTTTGGGTACCTCAAGGATTTTGCCCCTCATCGCCTGTAGTCCTCTTGACTACAACTCGATGTCTCCCGACCTCTCCTCTAGAGGTACATGAGCACTCATGGCACAATCATCATCCTCCTCTACCTCCTTTTCTGCCTTTCTGGTGCTGCCTTGGAGTCAGACACCTCTCCCTTGTTCTTCTTACTTGGACATTGGTGCACATAATGTCCTAGTTCCCCATAGTTGAAGCATTTAACCTTGGAGAGGTCCTTTTTCTTCCTTTTCTCTTGCTTCTCCATAGATGCCAGAGCTGCATCCTCTTCCTCTTCCTTCTTGATCCAGACTCCTTTGTTGCTACTTCTTGTCTTGCTCAGCTGTGTGATCTCTTCTTGGCGATGAGCCGCCCACAATTCTTCCAAATCTGGAAGATTCGCCTTGCCCAGTATGCTCTGGACAAATGTCTCCCACTCCTCGGAGACTGTGTTTAGAGCGCTCCTCATCATGAACTCTTGATCCAGCATGGCCCCTATGGAAGTTAGTTGGTCCTGAATCTCCTTCAATCTCTCGAGGAAGTGATCTATATGCTCCCCCTTTTGCATTTGGTATGAGCACAATCGATTCTCAAGTAACATCTTCCTTTGCACGAAATTATGTTGTTACAGTGTCTTCAAGGCATCCCACATTTCCTTTGCCGTCTCCTTCTTGGCAATATGTTGGACCACGTGATCCTTGACCCCATCAAGGATGATACATTTCACTTTGGCCATTGCCTCATCGTACTTCTCATTATAGTCGGGTCAACTAGGATAGCCACTGTTCTCAAAGCGAAGGCCTTTGATGTGATGTCTATCTAGAATGGGCAGGATCTTGGCCTTCCAGACCACAAAGTTGGATGCCCCGTCCAACCTGTCTTGATCCCTCAGCCCATTCATGGCCATCTCTCTGCTCCTTCTTTCGACTCCTCTGAGTCTCTACTTCCCTCTAGAAGTTCTCTCTTCGACTCCCTCAGAGTCGCTACTTCCCGTCTTGAAGTTCTCTGCTAAACTCCCTCTGAGTCTCGATTTCCCTCCTGGAAATCCGGTTGCCAACTGTCGAGTCGCCCCACTCTGATCTCGTATGCACTTGCAAAACTGATCCAGATTCCTTGGCTAGAAATCCGCCTCGGTGGTGACTCCTTCTACCTTGGTTTTTCCCTGTTAGGTACTGTTTTGCCCACAACACCCCACTATCGTCACTCCCCGCAAACTGCCTACACCTTCCTAAGCCCCAACGACCAAAGGACTAAGCCGCTAGGCTTTGCGCAATCTTGACACTGGCTGAAATGCCCCCCAAGCCAATTGCGTCAACCTTTCTGGTCTCCACGTGGCTCTTTGTCATCCTTTTTCTGCCCTCCTCAGCCTCTGCGCTGACCTCTCTTTGGCCCGAATTGATGACGCAGTCCCTCTGCGTCAACCCTGCTCCGCTGCTTTTTGCTAGGAACAACTTCTGTCACTCGGGACAACTGTTTTTGCTGCAAATGCTCTGTTTTAGTTGGTGCCTTCATCTCTCCCATGATCTGCAACCACACTCTGATACCATGTTGAAATTTCTAAGTATTACCTGTTAGAGATTTTATTTGTATTCTTTTGGTTTATTTCAACTACTTGTTAATTACAAGCAAGTTATTTAAAGATAAAAACATCGAAATAAACACAATACAATCTCAACCATCTACAGATCAACAATTGAAAGAAACACACAAGTGACACAGTTATTTTTGGACAACTCGTCCCCGGAAAAACCTAATGTGGGAAAACCGATGCAACACTTCTGAGGGTTTATTTTATTATGCAGTAGTCTATCCTTGAGTGCAACTGGGTGCCAAAGTGGCTTATCCGACAGAGAAAAATAACCGGCAGTAATACCTCTCTATTCGGAAGCAGATATTCAGAAAATATGCCCCACGAAACCCTCTCCAACACAATTGAAGCACTACATCAACCCTCTTGGCCTCTGCGTCAGCCCTCTGAGGCACTACGCAGCCTCTACGGCCTTCTGCGTCACTCCTGCTGCCCTTTGCGTGGATAACACAAGCCCTCTAGCCTCTGCACTGTCTCAGCTAGCCTTTGCGTGGCCTGCTCTGGCTTCTGCATTGCCTCTCTGCTTCTGCGCTGGTCTCTCGACACTATCTTTGCCTCTCTGTCCAATACTCATTGCCCCTTGTTGCAAACTGATCACTGATTCAACTTTTCTTAGCAAACCCTGCGCTAGAAAATCGAATGACTGATCACTTTGGTGTCTCCTCCAACTAACTCCCAAGCCTCCGCTTATACTTTTCCTGTTGGTCCTTCAACGATCGAGATTACATCTCTAATCAACGACTAAGATTAGATTTTGGCTTGATCCATGTCATTTGGAACCTTCCAACCCAGTTTTATATTAATACCTATTAATATTTTATTTTTCTTAAGTTTAGACTTAGGAACTCGATTAAAAATATTAATTATTTTAATATCTCCTAAACTGGGAAGAATTTGCCCAAACCATTTCTGGGTCTTGGTGATCTCATATGCTTTAGCCTCTTCACCAATTTTCATGGCTAGAGCACATTCGATGCTACCACAAATCAACAATGGGAAGTTAAGAAACAACATCAAGTCCTCTGGAAGATCTCAGAGGTTGGTATTATGATTATACACATATGAAAGTATATTATTGATTGGGGTTGTGTTTGTACAGGTAAATCTCTCTAAGGATTTTGATAACATGTTAGTTACCAATCAGTTTGATTGGGAGAGATTGGTTATCCTAGATCTGCTGGATCTAGGGATATTGAGGCTTTGTGAGTGAAGCATTGCATGGGAGGACATCTGGCCGACACTTTGTGTTGATTTCTAGGTCTCGAAGTTGGAAAGGTGGTGTTGATTATAGAGCTCTGTTTTTTGATACGCCCCTGGATCTTTGGGCTGGTGGTTAGCAAGTAAGCTTGATGGTACCTAGAGGGTTTGAAAGCTTGAGTCCACCTTGTTCCCACTTAGATAGATTGCAATGTTCCACCAAGGTTCCGGTACAAGGGGGCAAGGGAGGGAGGGAGTGAGGATATGCGGGAGTGACCTATGCAAAAGCTCCCC
>APFE031385261.1:787304-799733 GCA_000404065.3 Pinus taeda
GGAGGGGGGGGGAGTCCTCGTGGAACATTGATAGATTGCCTTAGTTAGGAATCTAGTCCGTGGCATTGTAGTGCCTAACTTGTTGAGAGACCAATGGATAGACTGCCTTGGTCAAGCATCTAGTCCATGGCATTGCGGTGCCTAAATTTCTTCATGGTTCATATAGTTGAGGTCTTCCTTGTACTTGTATATGATGAATACCTCCCTAGTAAAGAGGGAGTGTTGGAAAATGTAACTAGGTTCAATGTTTATTTAATGTATTTGAGTCATCTTGTAATGTACTTGTCAAAAGAATAAAGAAAAGAATTATTATTATTATTATTGTGACTTATTAAAGCATGGGTTTCATGCTTGGGTCACCATGTTTTAGGTCAAAGTCCCCATTGAGGACTTCTAGGATTTATTCTGAGTCCATAGAGTCATTGTACTTTTAAAGAGACCCTTCTTGGGCTTTTGAATCATGTAAAAAGGTTAAGTATTGAGTTAAATATGATTTATGTATCGTCCACACCAAGTTGGCCTAGAAGAGATCAAGTCCGCTTAAGGACACTATTCGACCTCACTTGGAACCTATAAATACAAGCACATCGAATTCATTTGGAACACACTCTCTCACAAGAAGTTCAATATCTCTTGTAGCTGGAAAAAGTGCAAAGTTTGTTGCCGGGAAGCCAAAGTAAGTGTGAGTTTGGGGAAGTCTAAGGAGAAGGAAAAAAATGAAATTTTGGTGCCTCTCTCTCTGTTTCATTCCCTAGATTGGGAGATTGAAGTCTTCCAAGTTTCACTGTTGTCGAAAGTTGCTGCTTAGTCAAAGTTGCTGGAAAGGGGTCAAAGATCTGGAAGGTTGACTTGGTGTGGAGGGAATGTCTAGTCTTTGTCTAAGGTGAAGAGTCTCAAATGAATACTATTGAAAGGAAGAGTTTCTTGACTAGGTTTTCACCTCGAGGGGTGTTTTGCCCTGGCATAGTGCCTACATCTGGTGTCTATTGTTTTATGTGCTGCTGCTTTGGTAATTGCTTGATGTACTAAAAGAAAAAATATATAAAGAATCGTAATAACAAGAAACATCACAAGTAATTATCAAGAATAGGAAAATCTTTCTGCCTTTCCAATTTTCTAACGAAGTTGGGGGTCAAAGTTGTTGACTTTGTTGATCTTTGGCCTAATTGGAAGGGTTTCTTGGAGGGCTGACTTGGTGCTTGGTGGAGGACTTGGTCTAGGGTTTTGGGTCTTGGTTTTGTCATTTGAAGCAGATTCTATAAGAAGAGAGGAGATTCTTTCCGGGTTTTCCTCTTGGAGGGGTTTTTCCCTGGCATGGAGCCTAATATTTGTGCCCATTGGCTTTATTGTTTTTTCTCTTGATAATTTTTTGATGAAAAAGATCTAATAAAGAAATACAAGAAGGTAAATAAAGTTCACAAGCAATTATTAAGGTTAAGGAGACATCAAATTAATAGTTGCCCTGCCCTACTGCATTCTCCAACAACTTAATGGACAAGGCACTGAATAAAAAAACTTTACCATGAAACATTTATATTTTAATAGACTTAGGTTACAATTTTTTTTCTCTCCGCTTACATTGACATTTGACTTATTTCCATTTCCATCTTTGACGACAATGACTTATATTCTAACACTGACAACATTTTTTTGTTTTTGTTTTTTGTTTTTTTGTTGCAAGTAAAACTGATCTATTTATAAAGACATAATGTACAGAGAGGCACCGACTTCAGCGGCACTGGGTCAGTTGTATGACCAATCTGAGCATCAAACCTTGAAATCGTGACTGCCCCAGATGGGGAAACCAGTTCGAGTACAAAAATTAGGATAGTTCCAGTTACCCTCGCAGGGGCTATAGTTCCATAATTAAAAAATTTTAACCAAAAAATTGTAAATTCCAAAAGTTAGCTCAGAAATTTCCGCTGTAAATCGACAATTGGGAACAAAATTCAAAATTTTCATTGCCCGAGTTGGGGACAAAACTAGAAAAAGACCCGCAGGAAACAAGGTTTAAAATGACAAGTAACAAAACTAATCATAAATCAATTCAAGGCTCGCCACGTAACCAGGTCAGTAGCTGCAAGGTGTCTTTTGTTGGCTCTTCCTCTACGACTGGACACCATCCATAATCCTCAGAACCAGCGTGTGATCGGCCGCAGTGCTACTTGTGCCCACCGGCATTGCAGATGTGTCGCCTTGTTGGCTTCCTGAGGCCCTTGTGTTGCCATGTTTGCTATTCGCAGCTGGTTGACTGCCAGCTACCGCTTTGCCATGCAGGGCTGCTTTACCATCGCCATGCTGCTTATTACCAGGGATGCTAATACTGCGGTTACTTGGAGCCGCTTTGTTCTGCTCGTCCTTGTGTTCAGGCAGAGGTGACTGCGGATCAATTTCTTCCGAGAAAGAAATGGTCACCGTGGCAGTAATTACAGGCCGGGTTAAAGAGATGCGAAACCGGAATTGAGTGACATGGGGAGCAGGATGCGGAGGAAGGGGGAAATCCGCTGAGTGAATTGCAGTGTCCCTCCTTCCTGTGCCTTGGAGCCTGGCACGTCCCCTTCCACTTCGGGAGTCTGGGTAATGGCCATAGAGAGAGCTGAGAGGATTGGGATTATCAGCGGAGGAGTCAGGGGAGGCCGTGGCAGAGCTAGACGATGCTTGTGGGCGAATGATGCCTCCGTGAGTGCCTCCATGTCTGCTTCGCATTCGATGTCTGAGGCGAGCCATGGCAGGGTTGAGAGCAAGGTTGGTGGAATTTCGATGTAGAGAATGAACAGGGGAGGTCTGAGCATGGTTTAAGTTGCAGAGACTGGAATGAGAGTAGTGAAATCCATTGTCCAGATCAAGACGACTCAGCAACCAGCATCGGCTTCCTGTCACAGTGCGAGAGCAGGGTATTGCGGCCTGTGGAGGGCAAACGCAATGGAGCATGGGGGGAAGAATTGCATGATGCTCTGCAGGTTCCATGACAATGATGGTTGTGGAGGTGCCTCGGCCTTCGGACACAATTACTGGCTCCTGCAAAGTGGTTTGAATGTGCTGGAGGTTGGCATGGGGGATGACGCAAGTGGCCATGTGGTCATCTTGTCCTCCGGCCGCCCGTCTTATCATATTAATTTCCATAGTAATCACCCGCATCCGGGTTAACACTGACAACATTGACATTTACCAGTTACTATTTTACTTTAGCAGGACTGTCATTTCTCTACATATTAACATTTTTTCTTGCTGAATCACCTTTTCTAAAATGATGGCTAATTTCTGCCTTGTCTGTGCTTTTTATCTGAAGTTTTCTCAGGCCCACAGTGATTGCCCTTGGGCAGGGTGACTTTTGTTTCCCTCTGAACCTGAAACCCAATAACGATAGTGACAATATTGATCTCTATCAGTGACTAAGCTACATTAGCAGGACTGTCATTTCTCAGAGTACTGACTTTTTTTTTTCTTGTTGAAACATACTTTCTGAAATGATGGCAGGTTTCTGCAGCGTATGTGATTTTTGACTGGCATTTTCTCAAGCCAGCAATAACTGTTCCTGGACAGAATGTTGTTTGTTTCCCTTTGAACCTCAAACGCTACCGCAACAATGCCTAAGCATCTGTGCATTCTCTCATAAGTGATCCTGCTTTGATGGGTGCACTCCATGTTCAATCTGCAGGCCCTTTCACTTCTCAGGCTCTTGGTTAACAAAAACAAAACTGCTTTTTCATTAGAATAGAAAGGAGAGTTATAGATTTAACTTCTATCGATACCTGTTGGGCACTAAACACGAAGATGAAACTAACAGTAAGTATACACTATCTTAATATAACTTATACAATCTCAGTTCCCTTGATTTCCGAGGGTTGTTTGTCTGCTGTAAAAAGGATCATTCTTCGATCTATCCAGCTGGTTTCCTTTCTTAGCTGTGTTACTGTTCATCTCTACCCGGCTGAAACTGTTTGATCCAATGTGAACATTGCTCCCATTTTCACTGAAAAATATGGCGTCTTTCTTCATAGGCACCCTTAGGAGGGGTGCCCATTTTTACCTTTTACTTCAAGCCCTCCCACCGTTTTTCCTTGAAGGAATACAAGGGAAAGGAGCCAATATGGTCTGCTCCACGGTAGCCACTTCCCTCTGCAATGTTTTTGTTTCCATGTGGTTTTTTACCTCCGAGTTCCACATCCTTGGTGGCGACTGCCATTTCTATCAGATGATGATGCTCCTCAGCACATTTGTGCAAAGTGTGTTTGTGGTTTGGCTTTTGAAGCTTCCTTCCAAGAGGATTTTTGGAATACTTTACAGTCATCACACTTCGATTTGGGCAGGAAGCTGCCCAGGTGATCATACTTGAGGTACAATATGCTTGTAGAAGCTACCTGGTCATAATATGGTTTTCGCTTTGAGGCCTTGCCTGCCACCTTGATCAAGATATCTTCAGGCAGGTTGTTTGCAAAGCACATTTCTAGGTACCTGGCATGGGTTGTGAACTTGATATGTGTGCTGGTAGTTTCTAGGGAGCAGAAATGGAACTCCCATAGCGGTTTATAATAGAAGCCAGAGAGTGACTCTTGGAAACACATGCAATTTTGCTTTTTATCTGATGCAGTATTGGGTTTTAAGTTGCTGCAAGTCAGTATTTATATATAACAAAAAGAGGGAAAACTTGCCATTCTGCTAAAAGTAATTGGCTATTTTTTGCTGACCAAAGTTTTGCAACACGTTTCATACTGGATAAATGCTTGATTTAGGATGATTTGTGACAAACTAGATTATCTGTGATTACTAATACCTATGGAGCTTTTCTAAGCACATGCTTTGTCCCTCTTGTTTAATTTGTGACACACTAGTGATTATTTGTGATACTGATAACTAATACCTATGGAGCTTTTCTAAGCACATGCTTTGTCCCTCTTGTTTAATAAGTTAGAATTGCATGGTAAATTTTTTTAGTGTTAGCAACTATCTTGTGTGGAAATTTTCTTGTAATTAGCCTGATTGGGTACCTCTCTCATCTTTGATATTTGTGAAAGCATCTAGCAAGCTTGATCATTTGCATTAATTAGTATGGTCAAATCTTAAATGGTATGGTTGAAATTGGATGTATCTGTTTTCTTTGTGCAGTGAACAACAACCTTTGAGGTTGAGTACTGGTGAAGTTGAGGAGGTTATATCTGCTGTTTGTTCTGAGGGATCTGTGGCAAATACCAATACAGTGACACCTATGTCCTCGTTGCTAAGTAATCAGACTGGAAGGCTAGCTGTGGAGACTGCTGATGTAGCAGCTAGTGTCCTTATCAAACTTGTTATTGACATGTATGTTTTGGTTTTGTATGCAAATAATTGTGAACATAGTTCTGGTAGCTTATTACAAATACGTATCCACTGATATTCACTTTTACTGAGAGGACTAGAGATGCGTGTGTGGATGATGTATCTTCTAGTTTTGTGATTTTTGCTCAGTAAAATGCATTCTAATATATGTTTGCTTTTGTTGGGAGGATCAGACATGCAGGTGTGAATGATGTGTCTTCTTGTTTTCAGTTTTTTGCTCTGTGAGTGTAGTATTCTTAAATTATGGGTCTGCTAAAATCTTTTTGACTTTCTTATGCATTCCAAATTATGGAATTATTTTTAGAATCTTTATCATCTTCTGAATACCAATCTTTGCGTAGTTGAAAGTGCCAGTGTTTAGATATATACACAATATTGTTGGAAATGTTACAAAGTAAAGTGATGCAAAAGAGGTTGTCTCTGGTTGTACAAAAAAGTTAATTAATTCCATTTTTGACAAGATCTGTATATTCAGGTGAATCTTCATGTTTAGAGTAACAAGTGTTCAGGTGGATCTTAGTTTGAAAGCAATGAGTGATGAATCTTGTATCCAAATCATATTATCACTGACTTCTTATCTAATTGAATTAGTCAGATTTCTGCCCTGGCTTGCAATTTGAAGGATATTCCTTTCAAACACTTGCAGGGAAACCCCAATGCATTTACCCACATTTTGCAGTTGGCACCCAGTCTAAATCTGTTGGTGCTGATTATGCCATTTGACCTGGTAGGGACGTGGAGTGAGGCATGCAACTGAGGTAGTCAGCCCAATGGATTGACCCCTAGACCTTATGCATTAAGCTCAAAGTGAGCTAGCTCACTGGGCTACAATTCGAAGGATATATCTACTTGGTTAATAAGTTTCTGTCTTTAATTCCATTAGATGTGTTTCTCATTCAATATTAGGAAGTAGGCTGATAATGGAAGAGATGGAAACATTAATCTGGTGAACTTCTTTGGCACCAGTTCCCAAACACTATATAGCGCATAAGGGACAGAACTTCCTGATATTGAGAAAGCTTTTTTCTGTCCAAAGTAATTTTCAAGAACGATCAAGTGATATGAGCTTATGATATATAAAACCACAGACAATATTACACTTGTCACATGGACATTTATAAGCCAAGGGATAACTTAAACGACAAGTGTTTCTGACATATTATTGTGATAACTTTGACATTCACTTGTGCAAGATTTTTTGGATGACTTAAAAAAGGTTTTGAAAATGGGTTATGGTTAGGGGGGTTGCAGATTCTCTAGGTATGTGCCTGATAGGGTAATAAAACAATGGTTGGTGCAGGAAAGTAGATGCAGGCTGATTGTAATTAGTGAAGATAAGGGGAAAGGTTCCCATAAAAAATCCATATTCTATGCTAAAGGTTACTATCTTATGCAAAAGCTTTACAACATATACCACGACCTGTACATGCACAATACAACCCAGCAAGCATCATTTTGAGTTTATATAAGGGTTCAAGACTTCAAGCACTAAGTCAGGTCCAAGTAGCAAGCTGATAAACCATGGGCCATGGTGTCTGTTTCGACTTCCAACTTATATTGTATGAGGTTCCATCTTGTGATTTTCATAAAATTAACTGAGATTTGCTGCTGGTACTCTTGGAATGTTGGACAAACTTCGAGGGATACATCCCTCATGGAGCCCCTTTTTTTTCATAGCATTATATCATTTGATAGAGAGATCTTTGGCTGGGGGAGTTGCACTTCTTGGATGGTGATTGTGCGTGCTGCTTGGTGGTCTTTTCACATGTGCTTGCCTTGTTGATCACACCTTGGTTGCACTTTTGATGGATGTGGAACATAATATCTCATCATGGTGGTTTGGTATATGTGCTTATCTTGGATGTGGATGATGGTTCTAGCTCCTGAAGGGGTTGGATGATGATGGTTAGGAGATATGTGTTTTATGATTGTTGAACACATCACTTTTGCATGATGATGTGGTATTATTTGGTGTCACTAAGAGGGGTGTTCTACATGGTTCTTGTATGTTGGACGTGTGATGGGGGACGCATTTGATGGTTGGATGGGGTTGCCTTTTTCTTATGCACCTCGCTTATGATTCTGCTATGTTGGGATAATTTATGTTGCCTTTGTGGGATTTTCCTAGGTGATATAACTTTATAATGTTATATTTGCTAGAAGTCTCCTAGGCAGGAATGTGTTTCATGATGTTAGTAACTTAGTACCCTCATTGATACGTTATTTCCTAAATTTGAGTTAGAGGGTCAGGTATTACATTATGATTTGATGGAGATCTAATCTTTTCCTAAGGCTAGATGGTGATTTTGATTTGATAACATTCTTTTATTTACATGGTACAACACTTTTTTGAAGTGTACCCCTAATTGGCACACATGTTCATCATGATTTAATTTGTTGGTGACTGATTGGTAGGACTATGGTTATATTTAAGCATTAACTCTTGTGCACACATGTTGAGGTTGATTTAACTATTAATGGTTAAATTAATCTAGTTTTTTCAAATAAAGGTTAATAGCTTGGAGACTCTATTTTATATATATTTCCTTTTCAATTGGAGTGGCTATTTGGAGCTTTCTAGTGTTGTGCCCCTCTTCTTGGGTACAATTCTCAAGGTATGTAATATTTTATTGTTTTCTTAGAGAGGTTGGCGCACTTCTCTAAGGCACACTCTCTTGGGTTATTTGCACACCTTTATGACATGGCAAATGGAAAAGTATTTTATTGATGAGTTCTAACCACCTTGGCACATTCTCTGAAGGTGCACTTCACATGGAGAATATTTTATGATTTTGTTGGGTGGTTCAGGTAATTACATGCATATTTTTCTAGAGTGCACCTCTCCTAGATGGTCTCTCATCTTTATTGCTTGGATATTTCAGCTGCACTTGGCATATTTGATCCATGGTTTTAAAAACCATAATCGATGACTGGACTAGTCCACCTAATAAACCGTGTTTGAAACTGGAACTGGTCAAACCGGGACTGGTTAGATCTCAATGTACCGGTTTTAAAAAAACACATGAAATAATTAATTTTTAATGAAAAAAACTATTTTTAAGATTTAAAACCATGATTCCAAACCAATAGACACAAAATATGCAAAGTTTTCTCATATATATACCATGTAAAGGTGAATATATCAAAATGGCACCAAGTGCAATACATATTAGCAACAAAATATATAATCAATGAGGCTCTAAATGGCCTATAGAGTCCAAAAGCAAAGCCTACAAGCTATGGGGCCACTGGCCTACTACAAGTCTACATATATGATATTAGTGATCAACATTATCACTTGAAACTTCTCATCACGATCAAACTCAGTTGGTTGAGTCTTGATTCCCAAACATTGCAACTGCTTGAGTCACAAACCAATTGTTGCTTGAACCTGTTAATACCCCCTCCTTCAATAGATTTTTGGCAATATTTGCAGATTATTCTGCCATCAATCATATCATATTTATTTTAGAACATACCTTTTTTATTGGGTTTTGATCCAAAAGATTCACACATTATCAAATAATGAGAAATAAACAAAGAGCAACAGAGATTGATTTCTTTATCATGAAGATATTCTGATTGGTGTGGACCCTTACCTTTCCTTGTATCTTACAGGTCATTAATTCCTTCCTCTTGAGATTCGTTGCTTTCTGTTCAAATTTTTTTGCTTCAATCTTGTTATCTGTTTTTGATGAAGGTGTTTGTGTTCAGAAACCAAATTGAGAAAATTTACATGGTTCTGATGTAGGCATATTAGTAGGACGTGAAAATTTGATGCCTAATTATTGCTGCACCTTCCAAAGTCAGTCTTCCTTGCTTTTGATTGAAGCTATAAGAAGCAAACAGCCTTCTTGATTGATAAACTTACCAGATCTCTATTGCAATTCATAATTGTTATTAGATTCAAAGAATGGATATGTCATAATGCCGCGTCATTGTTCTGGTTGTTGCAAGTCCTGATTTTTCATCTTTTCTCTTGTTTTCTTGAACAAATGTTTTGAGTTTTTTCTTTCTCTGAGTTCTGACCATCTTATTCTCTGGGGCAAAGCCTGGTATTTTACACGCTAACTTACTAGCAATTCGTTTTCCAACTTATTGTTTGTCCTTTCCAGCATTAGTGAAAACTGTATTTTGGGCAATCTTTGAATGGTGATCAGTTTTGAAGATTTTTGTAAATTTCAGCATGATGCTCTGAGTTTGGTTTAGCTGCCCATTCAAATGTTTATGTGCCACTAACATTGAAATTCATTGTAGGTACATGGCAGACTCTCAGACTGCTGCCCCACTTGCCCTTTCTATGCTAGAGGTATGGTTCTATTTGTGTGGTGAAAGTTAGGCCTAAATGTTATAGTTTGCCTCTAAAGAATATTGAGTATTCAATGATTGTATGGTTTTGTGATGATGCATTTTTGAATAAAGTTTTTTTTTGTACTTTAATTAAATTATCGAAGGAAAATTAAAATATTCAATATTTTAGTAGCCTTATATCAGGGATTGCAAAAATGTTTGGTTTCTGAATATTCAACACCAAGTATTGTCTGATTATTAAATGTAAACTCTAGGAATGGTTTTACAGTTTTTATGTTTTCCATTAGTAAAAATTGCTGAATTTTATTCTAAATCTACCAGGTTTCTCTCTTTGCACCTGAATACTAACAGATCACTTTCCAGTTGCTCTCTCCTACAGAACATAAATGTTTCAATACCTGTCTTTCATATTCTGTCATATAAAATGAAGAAACATATATGCAATAACCTTTAGGCCTTAACTTTTCCAACTACCCTGGTAAGTTTCCACCTCATCCAAATTAAATCAAGACACATAACTCACTTGCATATTCTCATCTGAACAAGAGGTTTTTATATGGGGTGTATCAGGCTATTTGTGAGCTTCATGAGGTCGCCATATCTGATTTGACAAGAGGTCCATGGTCCTGTATGTATTAACCCTTTTCATACAAAATGCTTTATCAACCTCCATGTGTACTTTGCTGGTTCTCCCATCTGGTCCTTGGTTCATTAGAAGCAGAACCTGCTAACTATGCCCGCCAATGGCAAAATATACTTGCTGGTATTGTGTCCTGTAGTATTGAGCTAACTGTATGCCCTTTCTTTTTTCTGCCAGTTCCTTTTCCCACTCCTGAGCAGTGTTTATCCTTACTCTGCTGCAAAAGTTCATACCATTTTTTCATGCATTCTTGCTCTTCATACCTTTTTTCACAGCTGGAGCTGCCATAGGTTGTGCTCAACTAGCATTTTCCATTTAACTCCTTAAAATGTTAATTGGATCCCTGCCTTGCTTGGATATATAAATACCTCTCTCACAACCTTTGTGGAGCTCTCCCACCCACTCTGTCTACCCATATTCTGCACACAGGCATTTTTGTCAGTTCCCTCTATGTCCAACTCCTCACCACATGGTATTAATAATCTTCTATTGATATCCTAGCATCTCTCTAGCCTAATTTGGATTTATATAAACAATAAAATAGACAATGTAGAGGAGCCTCACTATGGCATTGTTATTGATACTACTAAGAGCCCCTTGCCTTTTTCCAGTCCTAACTCAGTTGTTCCACTTCCATATGCCAGACAATTTTTTCTCTTTCTGGTAGATTTCTTTTGAAATCTTTTCATCTCTCTTCTTTTTCATTGTACTTGTTTTTTTAGCCAAGGCATCACAATTCAAACGTATCACATTACCACTTTCTTTTTCAAGCATGTGATGCCTGCCAAGTTTGGCTCAAGTCATTATCTTTTGCTGAATCCATGAGGTTTTCTATCTACCCTTAGCCTATTTATAGAGTTGTGTTTGGAGAAACTGTGTTAAATAGGATTCAAACTTAAAGTCATTTCATGACTTGTTAATTCAATTTTTCCTATGGCATGTGGTATTCTTTCCTTTTTCATGCTACTCTCCTTTGGTTTTTAGCAGTGTTGCACTAATCGGGAAAAAATCGCGATTTTTTAAAAAAAAAACGATAAAATCGGGTTAGTCGATTTTTTTCGAAAAAATCACGATTTTTTGGGAAAAAATCGTGGAAAAAAATAATTTTTTATATTTTATGAGGAGGAGGTGACCCAAGCTACCCCTGTCACAAGTAGAGGACGTGGTCTACCTCCTGTAGCTCCTAGTTCTTCAGCTTCTAGAGCATAGCAGAGTCTACTGCCAACTCCACCGACATCTACATCTTGAGGGGCAAAGGAAATTAGTAGTATTAGACTTTAGTTATTTGGTTCATTTCATTGTATATGACATTATGACTCATGATATGAGATACATTATTATATTTTTGTTGTTGATATTTTGAGGTTGAGTTGGGACTCAGGAGTCAGGACTTACTATTCACTGTTCAGGACATGATTCACTGTTATGTGTGATTTTAGCACTAGAAATGATAGTAAACATCTTATATATTAGTTCTTTTATCATATTTATGTGTCAATGTATTTATTTTATGTTGTAGATGGTTTAGATATTAAAAAGATTGAAAAAAAATGAATATTTTTGTACCAAACGATTTTTTCCGACTTTATCCCAGCGCCGAATTAATCCCGATAACGGTTAGTGCAACATTGGTTTTTGGCTTCCATTTTCAGACCGGTCCAAATATTAGGACCATGACTGCATACGCTCAATGGGTTTTTCGGATGCCTTGGAACTTTGTGGTAAAGACATAGAGAACTGGTGTATCTCTGATAGACATGGAGAGCTGGTCTGTAAAGTTTTGTAGATGTTCTATGCTAAGAGCAATTTCACTTTTCACACAGCAATCATACAAGTAGTTAAGCAAAATGCAGATAGAACATATAAGCAGATCTTACAGAAGACAAATCAGAAACAGGAAAAAAGTGTGTGTTCGTTTCGGCGGTCAACAGGATGCTTCAACCAGCAAAGTCTCCTTTGGTCAGCCAGCCCAGCATGTGTCACAACAACCCTCCAACCAGTAGATGAGTCAACCCAAGTCAATTCTACAAAAATCAACGCTGTCCTGAAAAGTCAACGCAGGGGCAGCAAGCTAAAAGTCAACGCAGCAGCAAAACGGTCAACCCTTTGACCTCGATTTTTGTGCCAGGTAGTACGGCCTTCAAAAATCGAACCTTCCACAA
>APFE031385262.1:0-25790 GCA_000404065.3 Pinus taeda
TTTACATATGAAGCTTTAAAATGTACCGGTTATGAATATTAATTTTCACTTGAATTTATATGGTAAAATAGATGTTAATTTATAAGTGTTATTTATATTTTATATAATAAATTTGAATTATATTGGAAATAATAAAAAAAAAATTGTAAATCGAGTTCCTATTCATTCTTCCAAAAAAGAGTACATCAAAAGTAAAACACATGTAGTCTCACCCTGACCAAGTTTGTTGACTACCGCTGACAGTAAATGACAGTGCAACAAAAAAAAATCAAGTGAGAGAGTCCACAACTTGAAGGGCCAAAAGCACCAGTAAAAAACAAGATAAATAAAACACTTGTAATCATGTTAGTCGTCGGAAGTGATGGAAGTTGGGTTGCCTGCGGTTGTTTCTAGAGACAAAGGAGGGTGGAAAGAGCATTAAATGTGCTCTTCGAAATGGGTCATCAAGGCCTCCAACGTTTTGACTTTTTCAAATAACATTTTCTGGCCTCACCAGATGACCACCACATGGTCCCAAGTATGGCACTAAAAATATTGCATCTTGTTCAAGGTTGCAATTAGCTTTGCATGCTACTCCTGCCTCACTCGCTCTACAGTTGCCATTCAGTCCAAAATTGATTGATTGAGGCCCTGACAACACTCCATGCAACACACCTATTGCTAACCATGTCCCACATGATGCACCACATCCCGACTCATCATTATTCTGAGACAAGTTGACCTGCCGCAATGTTGACCCCCTCGACTGCCAATCGAACCTCCCTAGGCATTGCCACCCATTGCCTCTGAGCACCCCCAACATTTTCCTCCAATTCTACCACCTTCATGGCCAGCTGACACTATTGAGATCGAGCAACCCACTCTGGATCCACCATGCCCTGAATGATTGGGGATGGGAGTCAGCTCCATCTGGGAGAGGTTCACACCTCCCTCTGGACTACCTGAATTGTGCTTCATGTGCAATGAAGAACGAGACATGCGAGGAGTAGGGCACATGATGATCCCCCTGAAACCAAAGAATAATTACACTGAGGGAAAATTCACCCCTCCTACCAGCAAGACCACCTCCAGTCTCTCCAAGATGGACTCAAAGGATCTTAGAATCACCACAATGATAGACAAATCTCCGACACCTACCCTTAGAAGGTCATCGATAAGCCAAATGACAACCCAAAGAATAATACACCCACCCCACAGACACCACCAAACTCGAATAGCCCTGGCGAAAGAAATAGTGGGGGCAACTAGGACCTTATCCCTCCAATTCAATGAGGAAATCACCATACTCCAATTGTGCAATAGGAGAATCCCTAGACCCCTTCTAAACCAACATTGCTCCAGTAAAACCAATTTTCTCGGTCGACTCCTCTGTTCCACAGATTTAACTCGCAGACCAAACCAACAATTGTCAAAGATAGACCTTGTGAATGCAGGAAGGAACTTCAGTGGCTCAAACGTTTCCTCTCCCAAACAATGTGTCTACGGAAAGAACCATTTACCTACTCTAAACTCACATACCAAGTTTCTTGTGATAACGAGAAATACACAACTCTCAATGATAATTGCACACCATAGCCAAGCATCGCCCCGGTGATAACAAGCTGCAACACTGTCCATTAACTCACCACTGATGCCACCACCTGTAGAATACCATGCGAATGAACGTTTCACACAAGGTTCTTTAAACTTCGCCGTACTCAAGGTGCATGGAGAGGACCGAGAGGCAGGTCCTTGGACCTGCAGCGATGCGCCCTGCATCATATTCCACACGTTCCTTCGGGGACTGCATTCACTCGGTTCAACACCCCATTAAGGAATTGGAAACATTATAATTACAATTTGAATCATTATAATTTAAATTAATTTTAATGTAATAAATAAATTATATATATTTTAATTTTTTAATAAAAATATTTACAATCGTATTAAAAATATAAAACATAAAATATACTTTGATAGGATTGGATCTTCTGAATATATTATATATTTTGAATAGATCTATAGTAATATCATGATTAAAAAATTATAGGCATTATACTCATATAAGCATGATTAAAAAAATATAGGCATTATACCCATGCGATGGTGATGGTGATGGATGAATGGTGATGCGTAAGAGGAATTATTTTGTGATAAAATGTAGTAACAAAAGAGGGCTCCTGTAAATAGAATGATTATGTTTGGTAAATGACATTAGAGTAGGGCACCTGTGGATGTAATATATTTCTAAATTAAAGAAAGATCGAAGCGAATTGAATAAAAGTGCATTAGAAAATGCTAAGACCAATAATTAACGTTATTTTAGCCAGAATGTATTGGAATTAACAGTTTGATGGGCGCATTCTACAAAATTAAGGTGTTCCAATAATTTTTGAAAGCACCCAATCTATTTATATATTTAAAAACCAATTTTAAATAGCAAAATTTACAATTTCACTAAAAATTATTTAACTAAATTTCAACTAAAAAAATTCAAAATTAAATAATCCACATAAAAATATGTTAAGATATAGAAACTAATTTTGAAAAAAACTCATAATATTTTTGGCCAGCGAACTTGTGCCAATATGTCTTGATAATAACTATTAAAGAATGCTCATATGATTCATTGACAACTCCTCATTCGATATTGTAACAACCCTGAGGATGGATGGATTTGCATTGGTAGTCTGAAACGTAGGTTCTTTAAAAAAATTATCAACAAGTTGACAACTCCTCATTTGGTATTGTAACAATCCCGAGGATGGCTCAGTGTCCACGCTGGATGGGTGGACATTGTATGGTGCATAGGCAAATAATACATGGGACAAAGGATAAGGTTGGCGGATGGGCTGCTAATTCTATGGCTAGCCAAGATGCGACTAGGTATGCAGGCAATACACACCATTGTTCAGGTGCCCCTCCTCTTTTTATGCCATTCCCATCCTCTGAATTAAATTATGATAAATGTGATTATTCTACCCCTATTGTGGTTCCTTCATCTCCCTAGACATCCAGTGGTTTTGGCTCACCTATTGCCGATGAACTTCTCTGTCCCCATCATAAAAGATCTCCAATAAACCCTGTGCTGACCCGCCAAATATGGGGTTAACTCCTTCCCCTGTGACAACATATGATGCCATATCCCCAACACACATCACATATATCCTTGCACCTTCCCCCTCATATCACAACTATCCTCGGTGACTCAGACTTGACCTATTACGCCTACTTTGCTTGTCTTATCCCCTACACACTCAGTGGGCAACGGCATTGACTTCTTACTCAATAAGAAGACCCTGGATCTTCGTACACTCACTATTCATAAACCATTTTGTTCTTCATCACCCCACATTAGTGCCACCTCGGTGAGCAACATCACAGTCTATCGAAAACATAGTCGGGATAGTCGTCACTTCAGAGGACGACCGAGGCCCCCTTCTTTCAATCTGTCCAATACACATGCATTGGTTGATGTCCCCATTGCATCATTCATCACCCATTGGGCCCTTAGAGAAAATGTGGCTGCTCCTGAGCTGTAATGATTTTCATTCTATCTATGAAATTTGGGGTCTGGGGTTTGCTCCAAAAATTTTGGCCCTCAAAGAAATCTTCCTCTCGACTCGTCCCTACATCATCCTTATCCAAGAAATTATGCACTCGACACAATAGGTGATTATATATTTCAGGAAGATGCTCCTTGATTGGCATATCGCAGCGACAAATGTTGCAAGCCTCTCGGGGGGTCTTGTCACTATGTTGGACCCGAGATGGGTTTATATGAAGGTTTTTTCTTGTTTTGGAGGCATATTACTAATTGGAAAAATTAGAGGGCTCCCAAGACGTGTACATACTTTGAATATATATATGCCCCGTATAGAGACAGGAACACATTCTAGGAAAAATTGGTTTCATCAGAGGTTTTGGTACTGGAATCCCTTATTATGAATGGGGATCTGAACTGCATTATTTTGATGGATGTGGTTTTTTTTTTTTGGGGGGGGGGGGTTGTCCCAGAAAGTAGACGCCATTGCAGAACAAATAAAACACATCATTTTTGACTTCAATTTTGTGGATAGATGCCCCTCTAGGATTGCACCTACCTGGGATAATGGAAGGAATGAAGATGGATATATTGCAAAAGGGATGGATAGATTTCTTCTACACAAACAAATGGTAGAGAGGCTCGGGTCCATCTAGTCGGGCATCATAAATAACTTTATTTCTAACCGCAGACCCATTATTCTCCAATGGAGGTGGGGAGACCTTAGACATGGATTGTCGTTCAAATTTAATTGGGTGTGGCCGGAGGACCCTAAATTTGACACTCTAGTGTAGGATGTCTGGAAAACGGCCAAGGCACGGGACATCTCCCCTATGGTGAATGTTCTGGGAGAACTATGGGCCTTAAAGATGGTTGTAAAAGAATGGGATTGGAGGAAGAAATCCCAAATGAAAAAGAACTAAAAGATATATCTGTTGAATTGGATATACTGAGTCTACAATTGCAACAACACAATCGCTCAGTGTCACTACGGGCAACAATATACTCACCGGAACATAAAAGAAAACATATTCTACAAATTCCAGAGGCAACATGGTACCTTAAGAGTAGGGCCATATGGATCCAAGAGGGTGATAGAAATACAAAATTTTTCCACAAATATGCCAATCACAGAAGGAAGATAAATTCCACATGGGAGATAATTGACACAGAGGAGAACCAGATACAATCTCAACAGGATATTAGTAAAGAGGTTGTCAAGCATTTTGAAAAGGCGTATAGATGCAGAGTTGTGGACTGTGCCGAGGACCAAATTTAGGGGGTGGATGTATACCCCACCATGTTTGATGATGATGCAAATGCGACTCTATACAAGGAAGTCATGAGGGAGGAAATATTAGAGGTTCTCAAATCTTCTAAAAGAGACAAATTCCCGAGACCAGATGGATGGACTGTTGAACTATTTATACATTTTTTTGACATTTTTAAGTGAGGCCTGCTGGAAATGGTGGAAGAAATCAGCCTATCTCGCTATGTGATCTTATATATAAGATTATATCCAAGACTATTGCGGGCAGGATTAAGCACACCCTATCAAAATATATATCACCCGAACAATTTGGCTTCCTACATAATAGAAAGATACACAATGTTGTGGCCAGTCCTCAAGAATGCATTCATATGCTCCACATGAAAAAACTAAATTCTGCAGTTATGAATGTGGACTTACAAAAGGCATATGATTTCTTAGATTGGGGACATCTGAGGATGGTTTTACAAAAATTTTTCCTACAGGACAGGAATACATAATGGATCATGGCGTGCATCACTAATGTTAGATATGTTGTTATTATAAAGGGATATCCCACTTGTTTTTTTGGGCGGGCCAAGGGCTTAGACAAGGATGTTCCCTCTCACCATTATTATTCATTTTGGTAATGGATGGACTCAGTTTTCATATTAATAAAGCTATGGTAGAGGGTGGTTTCAATGCTCTGGTTCTGGGCTAAAATATAACAATTTCTGATAGTTTTTTCGTGGACAATGTGCTGATAATGGGTATGATCAATATGATTGCATGGTTGTCTTTATTCCACATCTTCACCAAATTTGGGAATGCCATGGGACTATAAATGAATGTACAAAAGACTATCAATTTATATGGTAATAGTGATCTGGAGGACATTGCATACATCCAAATATTATTTGGGGTGGAGGTTGATGATTTGGTGGGGGGCATGAAATACTTGGGATTTCATATCAAACCCAATAAATACAGGATAAATGACTGGATGTGGTTAGTGGATTCTTACTACAAAAATATCTCTGGGTGGGAGTACATATGCCTATCACTAGGTGGGTACATTACTCTCACTCAATTGGTGATCACACAACTGGGATTGTTTTGGTCCCATGTATACTGCCTCCTGAGCACCATTATCATGAAACTTAGTAGGATTATGGAAAAATATAATTGGTTTAGATCGACCACCGCATAAAAATACCATCTGACTAGTTTGGCATCCATTACATTACCAAAAAGACTAGGTGTTTGGGGGATCTTGGATTTGAGGAGTTTCGGCATTGTGGAGAGGTATATTTGGGGAGGGCATATGGGTAAGTATTATCAAACATAAATACCTCAAAGACAAATATTTTACTATATAGATGCGTAGGGAGCTCATTGGGACTATTTCAGGGTCGACCATATGGCTCAACTTAAATAAAATCAGGCAAAGTTTTATGCAAAACTTATATTGGATCTTTGGATCTGGGCATAAGATACTAACTGGCCAACACCAAATTTTGGGAATGGGACGGGATTTATGTCCATTGGAAGGGCTCATCCAGTGCATCAACAATAAGGGCATTTTATATTGGAATCAAGCCATTAAGCAATGACATGGTAATATACCTATCGGGAAGAGATCAAGGGAGATGGGCCTAGAGGGTCTGATGGCACGAGAATGGGAGAAGATCAAGTCCGAAATGAAATTGATTGGTGTCAGTTGAGAGGCTGGTGATGATCAGATTGCTTCACTTGGAGAAATGAAGGAAGGAGGCATAGTGGTGATGAACGTTTATAATACATTATGCTACTATGAAGTACACAACTTAGAGGTATGATGGTTTTATAAGTTTTGGAAATATATAATTCCTATTAAGATCATTTTATTTTTTTGGAAAAACAAGAACTTGACTTGAGAAAACCTACAAAAGAGGATCTGGAAGGGGCATAGAGTATGTGCATTATGTAGGAACACGACGAAAGAAAATGTTCATATATTTCTGAAATGCCCCGTTACTATACAGATCTGCAGCAATATTGTTGGGAACATTGGTTTTCCACTTAATCAATATGATAACATCATTGACTATTTGTGCTGGTGGAGTAAACAAACCTCCCAATGGAGGAACATCCTATTAACATTTTATGGGAAATATGGAGATGGCGTAATAATAACATCTTTGAGAAGTATATGGAAAATAAAACACATGTGGTAGACCGCATAATTGGATGGTATACTTCTGCAGATGCCAACAACAGTGGACCTAAGAAGTCGATTTGTAGGAACACAGGCCCCAAGAATGACAACCTAGCAAGGTTCTTTGATGGTGCGACACTAAGGGGCACATGTGGGTGTGGTTTTTGGATCATTATATCTAGGGAACAAGAACATTGGGTCCACTTGGGTGTTGATAGAGGCACAAATATGAAGGCATAGGCTATTGCATTATGGGGACTTCTTTAGTTCACTTCTTATCTGAACATTCCCACCATCCACATGTATGGAGATTCACATACTATCATAGACCATGTATGGGGTAGCAATAAAAGAAATCAACCACAACTTCATGGATGGCTCAGACAAATTGAGGTCATTTGGGGATCTTTCAGGAACTCAACTATTCAACACATTGGAAGGGAATTCAATTAGAATGTGGACAACATGTCAAAGAAGGGTCTACTGGATGCACTGGATAGGATGCATATTGAGATAAAAATGGGTGGAAACACACTGGACACTGGGATCCTTCCACTCCCAGGATAACGTCCCCTCTTGGATGGGATCTTTCCAATTGCAAGACTGACATTTTTTTTAGTTCTCCCAGTATGTTGTTTTGTGGCTAAGATTTTACTGTTGAATATGCATGGTTTTATATTATTAGGTGATATGATGGACTTAATATGTTTGGATATAAGTTGGACATTTAAAAATGTGTAGGATATAATGTTTTGATCTACTCTGATGTACACTTTTATTCATATATGATGTTATATTAGAATGTCTAGGCACATTTTGTCACAAATGAATGGACATATATAAGACAGAACAAGATGTTGGAGCAAATGCATATGCATTGTAAAAATGTTGGATATATGTACTGTTTTTTATCTCGTAGATAAAAACAATTTTTTTTCTTACTGAAAAAACAACTCTGAGGATGGATGGACTCACATTGGTTGTCTAAAATGTAGGTTGTTTCAAAAAATATCAACAAGTGTATTCTAGCAATTTATCAATCTCCAAACCTGTAATGGAATTCTTTATTTCAAAAAATAAAAATAATATTATATATTATTTTAAAAATAAAATAAAAAATATTTGCTCTCATTCATACATAAATATTTCAATATCCATATTAAATAACATTAAAAAAATAAATAAAAATTAAAACTTATACTTTTATTTTCAAATTTAAGAAAAATGTATACTACCTTTACCTTCACACACACACACACACACACACACACACACACACACACAACACACACACACACACACATATATTCCAATTAATATGTGTTTTCATTCAATTTTTAATATAAAGTTGATATGCAATATTTAAAAAATATTAATAACAAACACATTCAATATAAAATATTTCAATGTCTAAAAAATAATAGAGAATAATTAAAAGTTTTAAAATAATCTCTAATAAAAAAATGTACAATTCATTCAATTCTTAATATAAATTTGATGTGTAATATTTAAAAAATTATTAATAATAAAAATACTCATCATAAATCTTAAATAAAATATTTTAATGTCTATCTTCAATGAAATATTTCAATCTTCATGTTGAATAAAATAATTCAATGTCAATTATGTATATACTATATAAAGTAATTGGACAAAGTAAAAGACTACAAAAATGTATGTGTAATTATTCTAAGTTTCAGTTGTGTAGTCTACACAATGTGAGTGCACAAAGGGATTTTCAAGGCATTGAATTTATTTATGCATTATAAAATATAATTTAAATAATGAGAAGCTACAATCTCACAAAGAATTGAAACATTTTTTGGTATGTTGCCTAAAGTGAAGGAGATGTGTAATTCTCTCTCTGGAGAAAGAGAGATAATATTTCTTGAGGTGCAAACTTTTCTTGAGGTTTACATTTTAAAACAAATTTGTACTTCAAGATATTTGATCCCTATCAAATCTTCATGTATCTAGAGTTAAGATGGATCAATATGGATATATATTGTTTATTAAAACATAAAAACTCTAAAGCAAGAAAACCCATTTTTCATGACCTTCTTTATGAGAGTTTTGAGAGACAACCTTTTCATGTATTCCTTGTGTTGTTAAAATTGCAATTGCACCACATGTTGGAAAGGAAATAGCGTAAGACAATGACATAGGAAAGAAATTTGATATAGTTTTTTCCATTTAATTGAATATTTAAATTATAAATATGAATTAATTTTATTTAAAAAGAAATTTTAGATTTGGATAATTATTTGGATGAATAAATTGGTTTTTTATAGCCTAAGGTCAATATGAATAGTATATAGATTAAATTCACTTAATGACACAACATATTGACTATATTTTAGAGGTTAAACATGTCAACTTAGCAAACTTGAACTTGGGATCACAATTATGTCTCCTAACCACCTAAGCTAGATTTAATTGACAAAGTTTAGAGTTTAGAGTTAGATTTTCAGTCACATGTTCAATCCATGAATACCATTATAAGATGCAACCTACCATTTTTTATATTGTAACAACCTTGGTGAAAATTCCATGTAATAAAAGTTAATAAAGGACAAATAATAACCATGGTTGATGGGACACTTATTCCAAGCTGAATGTTGGGCAAGACATCCTTGGGGGTGTTCATTTGGTTGTTTATGGCTAAGGAAATTAGCAAAGATAATGGCTAAGGATTTGGAAAGGAAAAATGGCATTTTTAGCACATTTATTTATAAAAATAATGGAAATTAGGAGAAAAATAAGGTGAAAGGTCACATGTTGCATGTGAAGGGGAAAATGAAGGAAAATAATGGAAAACAAAGAAAATAGAGGTCTCATTCATAAAAAGGATTTTGAGGATCAGCTGGTAACCTTTTTGTTAGTCCAATTTTAGAGCTCTCTCATTATTCTCTCTCTCTATCATACTCTTCGAGACTTAGAATTTTCTTCAAACACTCTTGGAGAGTGTGGCATACTTGGATTCTTGGAGAAAGATGGCAAAGGAAGAGAAGGAAAGCACAAGAGGACATCAGGATTAGAAACTACAACGTGATTTTCTTGTGGTACCAAGTTGCATGTATGTTTTCCTCACTAGTTCTAGCATGCATGGCATATGCATGTGGATTATTGGCCATTATCTATCACTGGCATGGAGGATTTCCTGGATTGATAGTGGATTTTGTTAGCCTTGCCATTTCCTGGATAGCCATGGAGATTGTGGGTTTATTTCCTTGTTTTTTTTTGGTTGGTTATCATGTTTCCTTAGCTTGGGTTGAGTTACTAGTTCCTAGAGCCTTTGTTGGAAAAATGCTTTGGAGCCCTGTAACAACTTGGGTTGAGTTACTAGTCCCATAGCCTTGGTTGGACAAACACTCTGGAACCCTTGGTGGGTTGAGTTACTAGTCTTGGAGCCTTGGTTGGACAAACACTTTGGAGTCCAGCAACAACTACGGGTTGAGTTACTAGTCCTGGAGCCTTGGTTGGAACAAATTCTCTAGAGCCCTAGATGGTTGGGATAGAGACCAATCTGATGATGATTTTGTGTTGTCTGACCATGAGGTGGAATCACTATTTGATGGGTTGAGGTGGATGACCTCTGGAAGTCTTGGATGAGTTTTGATTGATGTGTTCTAACATATTCCACATTCATGCTTGGAATATGGCACGGGGGTGAATTGGGGAAGAGAGACTTGACTCAACCATTCTATAGTCGAGTGGAATGTGGAAGTCCCATCCCCGGTTTGGATTTTGAATAATCAATATGAGGTTATTTATATGTTTTATGACAATATCTATATATGGATCTCGTCATGTTTTTACTTGTAAATGAATGATCAATGCACCTATGATCTAATGGATGAAATGGAAGTTGATGTGTTGAGGCACCAATATTTCTTAGTGATTCCTAGCTAAGCACAAGATCCCTATGCTCAAATATGTTGTTTACACCTATAGATTTTATTCGTGATATATTTGATGAAATGCCTGGCATGGCTATTAGGGGTCTAGTCAAGGTCTCATTCAAGTGATTGAATTTATATTGTCATTTCCTTGTTAATTTATTGTTATGGAGGTATCATGCAATTCTGGGCAGTGACCTGAGCTCTGGGCTTAAAAATGTGGCTTAATTCTCGGGGACGTTGACACATAAATGAGCAAAAGAGTCCCTTGGCACTAGCTTACAGGCCTGTGAGAGCGCCCAGATGTCCCTAGATGCTGGCATACTCATAGCATGAGAGTGTCCAAAGTTCAAGTTGTCCAAGAGTTTAATGGGACCCAAGGGAAAGCTGCCTGAAGTGTTGGGTTGGTTCTTGAGGGTCCTAAGGCTGATGTTGAATGTATGTATGGTGTGTTTATGTCAGTTATACTTCCTTAACGTGACTTTGGAGGCTAAATCATATCATAGTGGCCTCTCATAGCATGTTTACCCTGGCTAGTCGGTTGCTTGGGTAGATGTGGGAGGAGGGTGTTACATATTTGATGTGCAACATTTTTATCAACCAAAGCAATGTTTAACAACAATTCATTATTTTTACAGTTAAAAATAATATGGAAAATCTTGAGAGAGTTGTGCTTCTATGTTGTGGAATAATGAATATGTTATTTAAATAATGGACTCTCCAACTTCAACTAATGTTTAATCCAAATCTTGATCTTCTAGCGAGGAAATGACAATTTGATGTTTTTTTTGAAAAGAAACAAAATATGGTAATACTGTTTAGAAAAACAATTATGAACATAATCAAATTTTATTTTACATCAAGCATGAAATTGGCTTGTCATAGATTTGTCTAGAGGTCCTTGTCTCTTCTCGACATGTTTACGAGGCCAGTTTATGTAGAACAATGATTTTTTCTAGAATTTTTGTCATTTTGTGTTATTTGTTTGAGCGAGTTTATCCTCTTCCAAGTGAGCAATAGTAACCATCGGTGTTATAGGATGATGAACTCATCCATCTAATGATATCCACTAATTCTATTGCACAACATGGGCATAAAAATATTAGTGTTTACTTAGCGAGTTATTGTTACATACAAACCTATTTTGACATCTTTTTCACCTTTGGGGCTAACTCTATAGGCTACTTAAATCCTGTTGTAGTTTAATTACTCAATCAAACCCACTCACATATTAACAAAAAACAATATGCTAATAAATTCATGTGCCCTTTCAATGGGTAGCAAATAGAAGCCTTGAATTTTGTCATGTTTCATTCAATCTTTCCTCATGATAGAACCTATAAGAGGAATCTGAGTAATTTTGATGTTGCTTGTTGGATTAACTAAGAGGTAGGAATTTTCAGATAGCCTCCATTACTTCACACAGATTTGTATTCGAAATTTTCAAATGGTTTCCATTATGTCATTATTTTGAATAGTGTTATATCATAACAAAGAATGCAAATTGTGTGTGGAACAAATAGTTGATGGTGAGACTGATAGAGTTTTCCCACCTATGTTCCATTCTTGATGTGGTCTCAAGTGATTTTAATGGAATAATTTCCCCTCATATGCTTGACTTCCTCCTCTACAAGCATGGGTACAATTGCAAAGTAGCAATGACTATAAGAGTAGATATTGAGCTAATAGCTGACTTATCCCCAATTTCATTGTATTGTTGGTTACTCAAAATCATACCACCAACCTGATACTTACTAGTGGCATTGTTAATAGAATCCAGTGTGCCTGAATCTTAGATCACTGGATTTAACCATTGGATTTATGATAATTGTGGTGGAAAGTTGCATTGTGGCTGTGAAGAACACTTCATTTGATTTCATGACCAATGATCCATAAATATTAGGTATTTCTATTAACCATTTTTGCTTTGTTCTCTAAATTTGGAACAACCTTTCAAGGTTTTACATGGAGGGGTATTTGCATTGATTTCAAAGAGTCTAGCGAGCATGGGGGTGCACACTGCTTCTGGGTTCTAGAGAATTGTAGGTCTAGAACTCAATATAAACCATTTGAGAGTTGAAACTTTGGGAGAGCATGTCTATGTAGAGGCTAGGTCTATTATTGTAGGCAAGATAATCCATGTTGGTTTTTTCCCTTTCATTGTCTATACTCGTGATAATACTATAGCAATTACTTGTTCCTATCTCCTAAAGCTCGGATCCCTTGATTTAGCCATTGGATGTCTAATAATTGTGGTGGAAAGTTGCATTTTTGTCATGAAGAACACTTCATTAGATTTCATGATCAATGATCCAAAAATATTGGGTATTTCTATTAACCATTTTTTCTTTGTTCTCTGAGTTTCGGAACAACCTTTCAAGGTATTACATGGAGGGGAATTTGGGTTGATTTCAGAGAGTCTAGTGAGCATGGGAGTGCATACTACTTCTAGGTTCTAGAGAATTGTACCAAATGTTGCAAAGGAAATTTCGTAAGTGAATAGCATATGGAAGAAGATCATAGATGAAGACATATGTGATAGGTTACAATTTGAGTGAAATAATAATTTTAATGTTGTTGCTATTGGGTGACATTTTATAATTGGAACCTCTGTCTTTACTTTATTACGTGAAAATTCAAAGAATAGTTATACGATGGAGAAGATGCATGTGTCTATATTTCTAGCGGACATAAATTGCTCACATGGTGTAAGATTCATGAATATGGATCATACAATTGAGAATGAATTTGATTTTAGTTAATACAATTTAACTTTTTTGTTCCCTAATGACATAGAACCAAAAAAAGTAAAGATAGGAGCAAGACCTCCCCAAAATACATTAGATATCACTTATTCTAGTCTACATTTTGAAGTGTTATTTCCTTTCTTGGTTGTTTTTGTTAGGTTCACAAGACCTTTATATGTGGGTAATCTAACTAACCAACTTGTTATATTATCTGGTTCAAACAATATTATAGGCCCTTTTACTCGATAAGCTTTTTTAAGGTCATAACCAAGAGGATTTTTTTTTTTTTTTTTAATGTAGAATCTATTGCCATTTTATACACTTTTGACTTGCATATCTACAATTGTTTTTTTCCACTTTGTATACTCTATAATATATTTGTTAATATAATTACCACTTTCTTTTACCAATATATATGTATGGCTGAATGAAAGTATCTAAAAGAATGATTATTTTCATGGGATGGACATTATTTTTTGTTTTTGAGTTGTGTGAGTCATGAGATCACTGCACACTTAACCTTTGGCTTGAGAAACAATGATCCATGGGCATCTAAGCTGCAAAATACCCAAAGATAGCACCCGACCTGGGCCACACCAACCCTTAACATGGTTGGATTTTTTCCCTCATTATTTTGAAATGGTGACCTTCACATCAAGGAGTGCCTTAATAATACCCCCATCACTTTCTATTCTACTCCCCATGGGTTTCATTGGATGGACCTTTAACTTTAATCAAATTTCTGTAATTTTTCCCCTTGGTAAACAAGGTGTGAATTTAAGAAGGTTACTTATCTATATCTATGAGGAGAACTAGAGTGAATTGAACAAGATTGCTTGTCAAAGGATTGAGCTCAACTGGTAGAGGCACATACTGTATTTCTATCGGTGTCGGGTTCAAATATCCAGAGACATGTTGTAGTCGGTGAAAATTGTGAAAAAAATCATATAAATGAGTTCTAATGGGAAGTCCCATAATCGTTTCATTGAAAAAAAAATCCGAGAAGCTTTCTTATGTAAATCTCTTGGTTTCCACCTACAATCACCAAGCAAAGTCCTCTCCATCCCAGGAACTCCCATGATTACATTATCAAAAAATGCAATTGCACCTTCACAATGATTGAGGTGGTGTTAGGTGCTCCTTATCCCTCCTACTTATGTGTCTATATTTAATTATGTGCATTTGTTTCTCTTTTAAATATTACTTTTACTACATTACATGTTGGCATTTTTAATCTGTAAGGGGTAATATTGGCACTTCCCCAATATGTTTTCATTGGTTTTACATTTAAATCCCACTGACCATTGTACATGACCTACCTTTTTTTCATTAATGGGCATTATTAATAAAATTAGTTTATCTTATGGTATCTTTATATAAATAAAACTAATGTGGATTTAAGAATATTTTTCATTTATATGGTTATTAATGAAATTAAGAATTACTTTACCTTAATATATCCTATCTTGAAAAAACTAAAGCGTCTTTATTTATATCTCTCAAAAGAAATCTCATGCAACAAATGATGATGCTTTCTGCACTACATACAATAATCAATGTTATCTAATCCACCAAAACCAAATAGTTCTAATGACTATAAGGCCACTAACTTGGAAGCTAGAATAGATACTCGAGCTTGCATGCTGTTTAAATATTTGTTAACAATTTTGGTTAGTCATTGGTTGGTACAACATTTTGAAAAGTGCAGTCTAGTTTTCCTATTCTATCTTTATAAACCACAAATATTACAACAAACATTATATTCACGATAATTTCATATCACATAGATATGTTATTACTAATAAATTCCATGGGGTCAAAATTTCCCCTCTTACGGTTTATTCCTTAAAAAGCAATCTCCATTGACAAGAAATAAGGATGTATCTTTATATATATATATATATAGTTCAAAGGACATCGAAAGAATTGATGACACATTCTTTTATCCATCTTGGTTGTTGTATGAGATAATTGCATAAGCTGGTAACATAACCCTTGCATAAACATACATAAAATTTATTCATATGAAATGAGTAGGTTACCCTTGCATTCTCTTTAAAGAATCAAAAGGTTATTTCACGTTTCACTGTTTTGCATATATACATTAGGGGAAAATAAAATTCATAGAATCTAATGGTATCAACTTGAAACAATAGTAGTATCCATAAAACAATGTCATAAAAAGAATATTACAATTTTCTAAGGGAAAACACTCAAGTAATTAAAGTAAAACTGAACAATATCTCATTCCAAGACATTTCAAAATGACAAACCTTGTAAAATTCAATATCCCATTACTTATTAAACACAAATGGAAAACAAAACAAGACCAAAATTAAATACTTCAACCATAGCTAATTTCATGTGAAAATACACAAATCATAATCTCTCGTGCCCAGACATTTGAAAATAACAAATCATGTAAAATTCAATATCCTAAGACTTAATTAGATCAAGGTAAGACAAAAATAAATAAAAGTAAATAACTACCTCAACCACAAGAGATTTGGCCTACAAATATAGGGGCACATCTATATTTCAAGTATAGTTTAAACTAACAACCAATGTTATTGTTATATACCCAGCTAATCCTATGTGACCGGACATCACAGTTATTTCTAAAACATTATCATGGAAAGCCAAATTAGGATATTGTGAATTTGTTCAAAATACTAACTACATTATCCCTAAGGAATGCACATCCAAACTACAAATTCTCTCTGATTCAGATAGAAACTCATGAAAGGAACATCCATATATCAAAAAAATATGTTCAAGATATACACAATATGCATATGTATTTCATTGGATTCTTCAATGTAATCGAGGCATTAGGCCTTGAAAAACTGGTAGTGAGTACTGGGAGAGCACTAATGAGAATAATTGTTAATGAATCAGTAGTGATCATTAGTAGGAAAAGTCATGCACCCACTCTTGCAACCTCCTTGCACCTTTAACTCTGGCTTGCAAATAGTGTTTATGTCTAATTTGCAGGACACAATAATACATTCAGAAATTGTGTTGGGAGTCAATGGATTGATGGATATGGACACATTAAATCCATCAATGATGGAGACATGGTAGTAATCCGAATAGGAATACCCGTAGACCTGGTACTTGGTCAATGTGGTCGGGGTGGCACCCTGGACTTGGCACTATAGCTTCCCCTGGCAGTGACCCATGGTGCAATATCCCACTCACTATTTATCAAATTTACAACCCATTTGTCCCCAGATCCTCCCAATTTGTTGCAGCTTGGGAAGAGTTAAATTCCATGGCTGACCACTATCAAGCTATTCACCTCTCTTTGGATTCTTGTTGGTCACCCAGACTATGTATGGGAAATTGTTGGTTACAACAATTTTCGTGTCTACAATAGCTCCTCCAAAAAATAGGATCAAGTAGATTTTTCAAGAGATATGGAATATGCAGATGTATCCATTTTATTCATAATTAGTTACAATAATTTTCATATCAGCAATAGCTGTTGCAAAACATAGGATCGAGTAGATTGTTCAAGAGATATGCAATATGTAGATGTATATATTTTATTAAGAATTATTTATATGCTCGCATTCATCAATCCATTCAAAGTACATGCAAACAAATTTTGACATTCAAATTATTGAGACATCCATAGAGTATTCATTACTCTATTGAGTACGAAAATCCTTTGCCAATTCAACATGGCCAACCTTTGTTCAATAATTAGAACCTCTATAAATATCTCTAATCAGCTTATCTAACTACACTACTACAGAAAAAGGCATATCACAACCCAAACAATAAAATATATGGCTCAAGAAATGTACACATTAATGGGCTTGCTCAGTGCTTTCAATTACCATCAATCCAACATTTATCACTATGTATTGTCATAGTATTATTTAATGCACATATCATGCGCCAACAAATTTAGGTTTGGGTGATCCATTGATCTTTATGAGTTAAAACTCCCCTTATGTAGTCTGAAGTTCAATTTATAGAAATCTACACAATATGTAAATTTTTAGAAAGGAAAACCTCCTAAGAGAGCTGAAACCATGGGCCACACATTTTTGTCATTAAATCATAAAAAATAAAAAATTCATTTGAGATAGAGAATCGACTTCTTCATTTTTAAACTTCCCAACAAAAATATACAAGAGAAAATTAAGTCTAATTGGGCTTCCTAATTCAACAGTTTTAAAGGGTAGATACGAAGGGTAACATTTTCGCATCTTCAAATATTAATTGATTTTTTTATCCATTTGGAAAACCACTACAATCATTCTGGTTAATCAATGAAAACCCAGAAAAAGTAATTATATTAGCCATTGTATTAATTGCTAATGTCCAAAACCTACTTTGTGTAGGTTTAGGTTTTGAATGTGAAAAAAAGGGAATATACTCACATGCGGCACACAACATTGTTCTCTTGGTTACAGAAAGGGAAATTGAAGTGTAACACCCATCCCTTGCACACTACATTATTACCTACTAAGTTAAAGCTAGGTGTGATATCCTCCCTTGTGTATTAAATGTTTGTAAACCTAAGCTGAGGAAAGATAGGTTTGATACCCTCCTTTGTGGGTTAAACTATTCTAAACCTAAGCTGAGGAAAGCTGGGTGATATGTAATATGAAAAGCAAATGTGTTATTAAATAAATTGATAAAATAAATCACTCAGAGGGTGGAGCACCAAGAGAGAGGAGATGCTTGCCAAATCCCATGAGGGATGGGATAGAGATGAATCTTTCATGATAAGCTTCTAGATGTGATTCTAGATCAGCTTGGATGGATTGGATATCCATCATATGGATGGGAGATAAAGATCCATCAGACATAAAAGCTTTGTGTGAGATAAAGGAAAGATTTTATGTGGAAAAGCATTGTGGGAAATAAATACGAGCTTTCCCAGATAAGACCTAGGCAAATTTAAAAATCCATAAAGCAAGACATCACTAATGGTAACTAAATCATGAAAGAAGGTATTAAATACCCAGTTTATCGATCAACTGAAGATAGTTGATCCTTGGCAAGATCTTCGGCTCAGGGGGAATCAGAGGTGATTCATGGTTGGGTGGTGGGGCTCCTCCCTCCAAGTGAGATCTAGTTGGTGTCATTTGCATGGAATGGTTGTATGTGGATTCTTACTCTCCCTCTCTGTTACTATTCAAATTTTCTTATGAGTAGTTTTCTTAGTTTTGAGAATATTTGAATGAATTACATGTGCATGGATATTAATGGTATTTCCATGTATTCGGATGAGATTTAATTGCATGGTATGTGTTTCATGTTATGTCTTCACTTGATATGAGATTAAAATCAATTAGCTCAGATATAATGATTCATGGTAGAAATGGGCATGTGATAATCATTCATAAATATATTGTCTGTGTTAATGTTTTCTTATGAAATTATTACATCTATTATGGGCTTGATGTGCATATTAGTATTCCTTTGACCATGCTTAAGGAGTTGGACAATGATAATTATAGTGTGTTGATATTAATGATTTCTGTAATGTCTCCTTGAAGTCATTACTCTGAAATGGTTATTTAATAGAGTTAATAGAGTTGTTATATCTAACATCAAGTGAAAACTCTAGTGCATATAGGAATTAGACAATAACAATTGCGGTATATCTATGTTCATGCTTCTATGAAGTTATCAAAGTACTGACAAGTTAGAATGACTAATCCCGTTATGCGTAAGGGTTATTCCATTGATTATGTTGAAGAGATCTTGTTATAGAGTATGCCTAAGAGTATTAGTATGGTTTAATACTCTCAATGTAATTCCATTCTTAAGAGTAGTAGAGATTTTTTACCGAAATATTAACCATTCACATGATAATAAAGTATGGGAATCATACCCGCAACTTATCCAAGTTATGAATGGAAGTCTAGTATGCTTAATATTGATCCAATATATAAGATTTATTGAGGAAATCAAAAGACCACATCAATGACCCACGTTTGGGGTTGTTTAACTTTATTTAAAATTGGTATGATTGCCTGAATGATAGTGTTCATATAATAAATAAAATTAATGTACTAGCAAATATGGTCAAATTCTAACTATAATACAGACCAAGTTTTTAAGTTAGTGGAGCCTAATAGCGAAATTTTCAGGTAAGCCATGGAGGTACATTACAAATGGTACCAGAGCGTAGGTTCAAACACTAAGGCCTATGGACTCATCCACCTCCGTAAAGTTTCGCTCGAAAATAACCCAAATTTATAAAGGGAGAAGTTAAATATTGAAACATAGAACATGATTTAAGAAAGTTAGATTCATTAATAATGAATTCAAATATGAACCAGGTTATTGAAGAGTCAATAATATATAAAGGTTTGTATAACATATTATTTCAATGAGGTTTTTACACTGTCCTTATAAATTGATTAATCTTGTTGAGATAAAAACTGAATTGGGTTTAGTGCATGAGGTTTTCATTACGGGCACGTGGAAGCACTGGCATTCTAATCCACTCCATAAAAAAAATATTATGATATTATTAATCACATAAAGCTGATTGCCGAAAGCCGGTGGTTTCTATACCTTGAAAGAAGAGTGGTCCTTAACCAATAAGGGTTTTAATGGTTGATTTCTAGGAATACTAAGGCTCTTTCCTTAATTTTCAAGAAAAGAATCGGGTTTCATAAGTTCCCAAGATTCTGGTGCTAAATCAATACATTCTAAAACAATAGACAAGGAACAAAATGATCAGCGGAAAACTAATCCGCTCTGCCTTAAGATGAAAGATTGAATTAAGGAATATCAATCTTACCTGTCCCTTGAATAAACCTTCAGTATTAAGCAGTGGTAAAATACGCCTCTTAAAGTTTACATTCAAATGCTACATCTTGTGAGAGATAAATATATATTGACTACTTAAAATCGAAGGGGATTTAGAATGAAAGGTTTGTGCCTGAAAGAGGAACATAATCTCTAGGAGAGATGTAAAAATATGGAAGTAATCCTACACCTTAAGGGAATGAAGAAAAGAGTGTAATTAGTTCATGGCGGAACTGAGTATAGTTAGATAAAAATAAATAAAATAAATCGAAAATCTACAATCTACTCAGTGGAAAGACATTCTCAGTTCAGAAAGTAAAGGAGATAATCGCGCATTTCGAATAGTAAACATGAAATATAGAAAAATCTCGACATCAAGGTTGGTTCGATGATATTTAGGTATTCAATTACCTCAATATCCTCCACGAGTGGTGCAACAATAAGTGCCAACCGTGGTTATGGCAATAGTTTTTTTCAAAAAAAAAAAATCACTTTCCAAATCTGTAAGACGAATTTTTCCTTCCAACCGATTCTCAATTTTGCTTAGAAGCTAAGTTGTCAGTTGTAGCAAAAGAATTAAATTAATATTCTTATCAGGATCCCACCCATGCATCTCGACTGTTTCTGTAAGGTCCTCGGGTAGTCGCGACGGTTGGGCGCCGGGCGACCGAGCACGCGTGCACGATGGGCGTGTGTTGGGCGGTTATGTGACGGCGAGCCTGGCAGACGACACGAGCATGGGTGCGATGTTAACCGGGCGCGCGGGCAGAGCGTGCGGGTGAGCGCACACGAGGGCGCGCAGGTGAATCGGCGGGCAGGTGTACACGGAGGGCGCGTAGGCGGGCGCGCACGACGGGCGCGCGCTGCGGTTGAACGGAACAGCAATGCGACCGAGCGAAAACACTTATGCGACTAAGTGTTTGGCAGGTTTATATGGCGTGGAGGAGCGACTCGCATATGGATAAAGCCGATGACGGATGTCGAGCATTGGGGGCTTGCGTGCAAGCGTTTTGCGGGTCGGCCAAGGGGCATTCACCCACCCCTCGTTCAAGGTTGAAGGCGTATAAACATATGGAGGTTGAAAGCTCAAATGGACATTCGAACAAGCTCTCATATCCTCATATCTTCGCATAGAAAGTGGGAGAAAGGCGCAGTAAGTGCGCATAACTCATGCGCATAGTTGGTGCATGCGCAGAGATTATCACTTGGAGTTTGGTTGATGTAAGAGGGCCGTGAGTGAGGTTGAACGGGCAGATTGTGCAGGACCGTGTAAGGGTGTCTTGGTGACCCATGTGGGCACCCACTCTTGGTGCAAGTGTGCACACTCTCTTATGTAAAGGAAGGTTGCCTCATGTTGTAAAAATTGGCTAAGTGTTGGCTTGGAGTTTTCCAAGCACACTAGCATGTTGTACTCTTGAAAAACTGATATATAATATATTATTGGGTAGACTGTTCGGGAGTTGCCCCTCCCCTTTATATCATGCAATTGATGTCTCTTATAATTGTTGTGATAATGAATGAGTATGGGCTTCATTGATATAAAGGTTTAATGCATTTTACTTGGTTGCGAAAAAAAAACTAAGTATCGGTTTTGAATTAGGCGTAGTCCGCACACATTAGTATTGTTAAAAAGAAAGTGTGGGGTGGTGTCGCACCTTGCTGGCACGGGTGGAAGACCACAGTAGGCTTGGGGGTGTGACAGTTGGTATCAGAGCTTGGTGAGCTCGTGACGAAGGCAGGTGTGGGTGCACTTGTGAAGAAGTGGCCGTGGTAACAGGTTCTTGCAGGGAAAGAGGTTGGTGAAACACTTTAAGTGTGGCATCAAGGACTTGGGTTGTAGGTGAAGCCGATGCATGGTCGAGACTAGATTACAAAGAAGGAAGAGGCTATTGGCAATGGCTGAATCTCATGCAGGGTCTAGTCGTAGTCCCGTCGACACTACTCTTGAGCTGATGCAGAAAGTAGTGGAAAGGTTGGAGTACTTGGAAGATAATTTTGGAACAAAGATTGACCTTGTTGTAGAAGAATAAAAGGCATTCTTGAAGGTGAAAGATGAACTCGATGAACTCCGAGCTCAGCATGAGTACACTGATTTGATGTGTACACAACTTGAATTGAGGGTCAAGGACATTGAAGCTTCAAGGGACCAAGGTCTAATGGAGATCATGGACTTGAAGAAAGCTCTTGACGAAGCCAAGGATGAAATAGCGGTGTTGAAGAAGGCCGTGAGGCATGGCTCAGGTGGAGGAGTGCCTCATGTGAAAGTCAAGGAACCGGATTCATTCGATGGTACAAGGAGTGCAAAAACTCTTGGTAACTTTTTGTGGGACATGGATCAATACTTGGAAAGGTTGAGTCTATCCGATGATGAGACTAAGGTCAAGGTTGCTGCTCAATTCCTCACAAAATATGCCAAGATGTGGTGGAGAAGAAGGATGGATCAGGTTGCTAATGGAAGTGCTACTAACATCACTTCTTGGGATGACATGAAAGGAGCCTTGCAGGCCCATTTTAGTCCTCAGGATGAAACATGGGAAGCTAGGATGAAGATCAAGTTTATAAAGCAAATCGAGAACCTTCAAACTTATCAAAGGGAGTTTGCAAGTGCGGTCCTCAAGCTACCTGATATGGCGGAAAGAGACTAGGTATTCAATTTGATTGTTGGATTGAAGCCTTGGGCACGCAATGAGGTGAAGAGACAAAGGATTCATACACTTGAAGAAGCCTTTGCTGCAGTTGACAGGTTGGTTGAACACTATGATGAGACTTCTGATGATAGAAAGAAGAAGTACGATAAACCAAAGGATAAGAAGAAGGAGGAAGCTTCGAAGTCAGATGATGGTTCGAAGGCAAAGAAGGTCTTGAAGTGTTGGATTTGTGCTCGTTCACACACGGTGAAGAATTGTCCCTCTAAACCGAAGTTGGCTGTTATAGCACAATCTAATGCGAAAGGTGAAGGTGATTCTGTGGGTAAGATGCAGATTCTTGGAGCTGCTGCTGCTACAGAGGTGATCTCTCGGAAGGATCCCGAGAGGAACAAGTTGAAGTATGTCCGAATGAAAGTTGGAGGTGCTGATATACTCACTATGGTGGATAGTGGGGCCTCTCACAACTTCATGGGTGAAGATACTGCAAGGAAGGTTGGGATGAAATATGTTCCTATCAAGGCACATATGAATATGATGAACTCTCCTCCGAACGAAGTACTTGGTGTGGCTGAACAGGTGGACACTACACTTGGTGAATGGACCAGGAAGGTGGACTTCACTATAGTGAGGATTGATGACTATGAGGCTGTACTAGGGATGGAGTTTATGAAGCAATATGATGCGATGGTGGTACCACATTTGAAGAAGCTGTACATTTACGATGGAAGGGAAGATGTACCCATAGGTGTGCCTACCTTTGGTGTGACTATGCTTGATCGTGAGTTAGCAGTGATGCAGATGGGGGATGAGAAGTTGGATGACATGAGTAAGCATTTGACCAAGGCAGAGACAAAGCTTACCGAACAATCCTTGGTTATCAAATCACTTTCAGATAGTATCTTGGATTTGACAAGAAGGCTAGAGGTGATTGAGGATGAGGATGTTGATGAATTATATATGAGGCCGGGTGAGGACCGAGTCACTTACCTACAAAGGTTGGAAGTTGAAGATCTTGATAGGTGGATCGAATTGATTAGTGAGGGTGAGCCTTCAGGCTCTCACCCCTCTACATCTTCTTAGAGGAACAAGAAGATGGGGCTCATTGTTAGCTGCTCATGGCAGTGAGTCCCTCAAGCAGTTGAGCAGGTTTGATGGTGTAGGGATGGCTTGGCATCAAGCATCATGACATGTTGCAGATGGATGGAGATTACTTCATGGACCTGAGCATGGACTATTCTTGATGGAGTTCAGGATGTGACAGATGTTTTGGGAAACGAATGATTGTGGCATGAGGATTTTCACTCTCATGATTTGAGTGTGATGGTTGGACTAGCTACCCAACTAGCTCAAGGCATGGGGGACGTCAGTGAGCAGAGGAATGGTGGAATTCAGGTGGAGTATCATGGCAGCTGGACACATAGGACACATGATGGAGAGACGTGTTCTCTTGAGGCACTTGACTTGATGATGAGGTGCTCTCTTGAAACACTTGATTTGACACTTGATGGAGAAGTGTTCTCTTTGAGCACTTGGTAGTTTGATGAGATGTTGGCACATGGTTGTGATGTGTTAACACTTGTTGACATATCATGGGTAGTTTTGCACATGATGGAGTTGATGCACATGATGGAGGACACATTGTTGCAGTGGACATGTAGCTTGAGTTGGGAGGATCAGCCTTCCATGGTGGAGAGCAGCATGGAGATATCGTGGCAGGTGGTCGATGATCATGGACATTTATGACATACCTTGGTATGGACTATCTTGGTGGCAGTTGATCACTTAGATGAGACATGGTGGAGATGAGCCTACATATGTTGCAGAGATGTTTGCCTTATGTGGAGGAGTTGATATCATGGTTTGATTCTTGGAGTTGGGATGTTGTCGAGGACGACAATGACTTCAGGTGGAGGAGGATGTAAGGTCCTCAGGCAGTCAAGACGGTTGGGCATTGGGAGGGCGCCGGGTGACCGAGCACGCGTGCATGATGGGCGCACGTTGGGCGGTTATGCGACGGCGAGCCGGGCTGATGACACGGGCGCGGGTGTGATGTTAACCGGGTGCGCGGGTAGAGCACGTGGGTGAACGCACACGAGGGCGCGCGGGTGAACCGGCGGGCAGGCGTACATGGATGGCGCGTGGGCGGGCGCACACGACGGGCGCGCGCTGCGGTTGAACGGAACAACAATGCGACCGAGCGAAAACACTTATGTGACTAAGTGTTTGGCAGGTTTATATGGCTTGGAGGAGCGAATCGCATATGGAGAAAGCCGACGATGGATGTCGAGCGTTGGGGGCTTGCGTGCAAGCGTTTTGGGGGTCGGCCAAGGGGCGTTCACCCACCCCTCGTTCAAGGTTGAAGGCGTATAAACATATGGAGGTTGAACGCTCAAATGGACATTCGAACAAGCTCGCATATCCTCATATCTTCGCATAGCAAGTTGGAGAAAGGCGCAGTAAGTGCGCATAACTCATGCACATAGTTGGTGCATGTGTAGAGATTATCACTTGGACTTTGGTTGATGTAAGAGGGCCGTGAGTGAGGTTGAACGGGCGGATTGTGCAGGACCATGTAAGGGTGTCTTGGTGACCCGTGTGGGCACCCACTCTTGGTGCAAGTGTGCACACTCTCTTATGTAAAGGCAGGTTGCCTCATGTTGTAAAATTGGCTAAGTGTTGGCTTGGAGTTTTCCAAGCACACTAGCATGTTGTACTCTTGAAAAACTGATATATAATATATTGTT
>APFE031385263.1:7361-25654 GCA_000404065.3 Pinus taeda
CTTGGCTTATTTTTAACTGTTTCTCACATGATATATTCAGTTAAAAGACAAGAGGTTAAGAAGAAGTTAAAGTATTTGTGACTAGTCTTTCTTTTATATAGATTTACTTCAGTTTCACATTGCTTAGTTTTTATTTTTAGCTAGATTTGACATAGATTTCATCTTCATTTTCTTGCAGCAGCAGAGATACTGGGCCAATGTCATTAGTCTTTTATTTGATGCCTTTATTTTCCTTTAAGAGTTGATTTAATTTTAGTTGTTGTTCAAGCTTTCTTGTATAATACTTTTAAGTTATAAGAAATCATTTAAAGCTCATCACAATCTCACACACTTCACTTGCTTTATTTCATTTCCATCACATCACAGTAGAAGAGATATACTTGAAAACAAACTTAAAAAGTTAAAAACGACAAAATATTAAGAAACAGTTGCCTAAGTACATACAGTACACCTCACTTCATCAGCTTACGAGCCCTGGGTTGACATTTAAAAGTTGCAATTTAGACATCACTAAATTGACCAAACAGGAGGATAACAAGAAGCAGGGCAAGAGCACTCCTAAATCTCAAAAAAAAAGGTTAGAGACAAGGAGGATCGGACTAGGGCAACCCATCGAAGCTGCAAGCAAAGAATGATAACATGAAGACGAAGAAGGACAGAAGAAAGTGGTGTGAGTTCCATAAGATCCCCACTCACAACACAAATGAGTGTTGCGGCAAGCAGTCATTGGTGGCTGAAAGCTTCAAAGTCTGATGCATGTTCTGATTCTAAGTCAGAACCAAACAAGGCGAATGATAAGGGGAAGCAAAATAATGATGCAGAATCCAGTGCCATTGTTGCCACCACTAAGTTCCAAAAGGTCAAGCCTGAAGATCCATAGGAAGGGGAGCGTCTCTTCCACTCACATATGTGGGTGAAGGGTTCTCCATTGCAATTCATTGTCGATTGTGGGAGCCAAAAGAACCTTTATTTCATTAGGGGTTGTAAAGCGGTTGGGCTTATAGACCACACCACACCACACCTACAACCATACACCATCGGGTGGCTCCACCATGGGTGAGAGCTCTGTGTTAGCCAGTAGTGTCGCTTTCCCTACAACATCAAGCCCTTCACAGATAAGGTATTATGTGATGTTGCTCCTCTTGAAGTTTGTGATGTGTTATTAGGCCAATCATACTTGTGGACGCGTCATGTTGTGTATGATTCCATGAATCACATTGTTATTATTACTTTGGGCAATAATTTATACAACATACCAAAGGTATCCCCACCTACTGCTATCTCTTTGATCTCTACTAAGCACCAAGGCAAGTGGATCACCAAGGACCAAGTTCAACAAAACTTTGCTCATCTCGCGAAGGCTTTCAATGCAATGGGGACCATTTCCTCCTAAGGGTAGTACTGATATAAGTGGATATTGGTGGCCACCTGCCTATTCCACTTGGACACCCAACATTGTTTCTTTCAGTTTCCTTAATTGCAGCATAACTTGATATTTTTGGCAGTTTTATGGGTCCTAAAATTTCGAATTTGTTTTGAGGTCCTAAATGGCATTTTTTGTTTTGTTTTCGAAAATGTGAACACCCAATGCCCACATCAAGGGTTTGCAATTGAAAGTATAGTCCCTAGATATATCTTTCTAAATATGTATCGTACGCACCAAACAAAGATAGTATACCAATTTACCCCAATAGGGCCCACAAACTTTGGTGTTTCATATCCTAGGGTTAGGTTTTTGGATGTTTATGGTTTTCCATTATTTCTCAATAATAAATAGGCCTTCGAGCCTCATTGTAACATAGTTCAGAAGGAATTTAGCTATCGCATCTCTTCTCAGAGATAAGCTACCATCACCGGAACTAGTTTATTTCCATTCTACATGTAATAGTTTTCAGTACTTTGTTATCTAATGAATTGAAGTTTTGTTTTCATTGTAGCTTTGTGATTTTGATTATATATGTATTTCATTTCGTTCTTTCATAAATCTGGATCACATCCCCTTCTAAAAAGAATCTCCCTTTTCAAAACAAAGATATAGATAAGATATATTTATCGATGTCAAACCAGTAGGCAAGGTTTAATTATTGTGAGGGCTTTCCCAAGAGCTACATGGTCACTTCAAGGTAGTGATTGAACACATAGTTGCACCCAAAGATATTATATTAATTGATTTTGTGACTTATGCACACATAAGTGGATTAAAGCCCACCCTTGTATCCTCTAATTAAAAAAATCCCAAGTGGTTACTTCAACCAACTATCACCAATGTTATTCTCCACTGCAAGTGCCCCAATGTAACCATAAACATGTGGATGGTATAGAAGAAAGGGAATAGGTGGGAGGGGATGACACTCTCAACCTGACACGCCGTTGTCACCATTAATTTGTATACATCTATTACCATTCCTTTCCATACCATACTAAGCATTCAAGGCACTTGTCGACAAAGATTGGCTATTTTAATTCATAGAAGAGTCAGAAAATATGTAAAAGTTATAGTGCCCAATTATACCATGCAGGATACATGGCTCATTTGTTGGATAATCTCGATTATCATTGCTGAAATTGGGAGTTTGCAGACCATGCAAAAGGCTGAGCATTTATAACTTGACCAAGAGGATGAGTCATCATCACTTAATGTGTTACTTAACCATGTGTTTCCATTCCACCTGTGGACGTTTCATGTTCATTCAATTTTCCCTTCTTTTGGATTTTTCAATAATTTGGGTTTCTTTCCTTTGCAACGGGTCTCCCTTTGATCGTCCACCTTGAATGTAGGGAGATGTTTTCATAAGAAGGCAGGTCTCCCTTTGGTTGTTTGCTATAACACATGGCTTTCTTGTCCTAGTTTGTGTATTTTCAGAACCCATGTACTCTTTTTGGCCTCAGCCTCCTAGAGGTTCCCATCACCACCCTCATGTTGGTAGACACCAGTCCAACTCCTCCTCCCCTTCTCATTGGTTTTTGTGGGATCCCTCTCATCTTGGGAGGGTCTCTTTCCTTTGCTCTGATTTGCATTATCCCTAAACCAATATTTCGTAAATACTTTATGGTTCGATCTTCTCTCCTTGATGGGTTATCAATGGCTAAAGATGAGCCTTTTGTTAATTATGGTCTTTAGGGTGTCTACATAAGAGTACCACCCCTTCATTCTTATTAGTTCTCTCTCCTAGACATTCAGGTGCATATTTGTTTGTGGGGCCTTTGTGACAATCCTCATGGATCTCTCTTGATTGACCTATCACGTTTAGGTACCCCAATCTCGTCATGGTAAAAGGCAGAGGAGGTAGACATTGATGGGTTTGACAGAGGGTCCAAGGACCTCTACATCTCGAGATTAGCAATTTGCAGAAAACTTAACTCACATATATTATAGTTCCACTCCTTTGTCTACTCAGCAAGAGATTGGAAATGTGAAAGAGGAGGCAAAAGTTGAAAGGATTCTCATGACAAATAAGAAAATGTTGGCGTAGGTAGGAAAATGGATACCAACACAGGCATAATGAGGACATGCAACACAAAATACATGTAGGCAATAGATATCTATTGGAAAATCAAAACAATAATGGGATAGTCCACATGGAGCACCATGAAAGTTTCCTATGTTTGGATGAGTCCCAGAAGAAGATAAGGAAATTGGACATGAAGGTAACCAAGATGGCACAAGCTTTGGCTAATTTAGAGCTCACAGACTCTGAGAACCATACCAACCCACCTGTCACCATCTAGGTGTATTCACCCTGCAAATGATCTGTCATGTTTTGTAATCTTGTCAATTAGTTTTATTTTTTTCTCATTTGTTAGTTGAAAATTATAGGGATGACATAGGAAAGGTTAATTATGCCAGTAATATCTTGTAGTTTTATACAAAATTCTATTGTAGTTTTAGGTATTTCAATTGGATGAAGTTTATTTTGAGGTGTGACTGGTCTGGTTTCACCAATGGTAGACTAGTCACACATAGACACTAGTATGTAATACCTATTTCGATTTATTATAAAGTTTTTATTTACTAATTTACACTAAAAATTATCACTAATGTTGTTGGGAATTTAGCTAGTGCCATACTCACAGATGTTCATTTCAAATCCCCATGAGTGGGGCACACTAGTATACGTTGATGGGTTTATTGCAGATGTCATATAAGAATGTGGGGAAACATCCCTTACATTTTTCCTCAAGGTTTTGCTTGGAAATAATAACAATAAAATAATTAGGTAAATAGACTCAAAAGTTATAGAAATTAATATAAATTTGCAAATATTGATGAATTTGAACTGAAACAAGAGATTACAAATTTCGTATGCAATATTGTGGAATGGATTTCACAATTTAGAAACACATGCAATGACATGAAACCATCAAAACCATAAGAACACGTTGATTTATAGGGGAACCCAACTGGGAAAAACCCTTTTGTCTCTTTTCATTAATTGGATGAGAATGAGAAATTATTACAATGTCTTGCTTCAATCCTGAAGCACAACCGGCACTGTAAACCTGTTTTCCTACTGACTATCATGCTCTGGTCAACACTAAGCTAATTCAAGGCCCCAACTTCCTCCTATTCCCTTGCACAATTAAGGAGAAATTAGGCTACTAAATAATAGGGGAACTCTGTATTTCCTTGCACAAATCCCAAGGAATTGATCACCTGCATCAATGTTAGGCCTGTACACTCAACTAGTATACAATTGGCAATTACAATGTGCCTTTTCCTCCACTCTAGCCAAGCAATTTGAATTCCATGCATGTCTGGGCTATTTTTAGCTAATTGACTAGTTTAATTAAGAGATCATTGAGTTAACAACAATTCTACTACTCAACTGACCTTCAACTGACTCAACTAATGACTTGAGCTCAGTTAACTGCGTTCAACTGAAAACAATTGAACTAGATTGCTAAATTTACCAATCACTACATGCACAACTCTACTCCAAGCCTATAACTTGAATTTACTGTGTTAACTAGTAAACAAGGCCATGTCACTCTAGATAACTGCCATCCAAGTCATCTTGTTGATGTGTAAAATCGAATTATTGAATTTGACTAAGGCACAAGTCAAATTTAGCCTTTCTTCCTACAATTTCTAACAAAAGTACAACCATTGTCTCTAAAAGCAACTCCTATCACTATTTTATATAAAAATAGATAACGATAGGACATTAGAGAATAAATGTAGTGCATACATAAAACATAATATATGCACGTCGAGGTTTGTTAGAAGTGGAATCATAATGAGGCGAGAGAGGGAGAAGAAAATGTTCTCCAATAGAATCATCATCAATAATTGCAAAGGGCCTAATGCAATATATATTGATGTCATATGGAGAATGCTAAAGGTTGAGGGGGCTTGGCTATCTAATCTTGGCTATCTTCTCACTTCATTGTTTAATGGATTAATTGATGAATTTCATGGATGGTTTATGTTATTAATATTTGTCCATTGAATGATGTTTGTTACTAGTCTCCTTGATCACTAGTTTGAATTATTAAATCATTTATGTTTCACATGCCTTTGATCCTTTGTTGTTTCCATGTGTGCAGGTCTAGATTCAAGCATGGAGGAGCTGCACTAAAGCACAAAGGGGGGTCTTCATCAAGCATGTTGTAATAAGGTATGAATTTCCTTTTCCTACCTTGTTAGCTTATGATTCAAGAAAAGATAGATTCATGGAAGGAATTAAATTGATTGTTTGTTTGTTTCTAGTTTCCTTTTAGGATCTAGGGAGATCACTCTTGTCAACAAGAGGGATTTCTCCGGTGTAACACTCTTTATACTTAGTGACAATGTTAGTAAGTCCTCGTGGGTCGTGGGATGTGGTGATCCATCTCAACTTGAAGTTGATGGGAGGGTACTTTGATTAAGATGGATCTTGATTCCATGTGTCCAATGTTTGTTTGTGCACATAGGCTTGAAAATTATGTCATCTCTCCATTACATAAAGTTTTTAGAATAAAATTGCAACTTAGGGTTACTCAGGAGTTTGTGTGCCTTGGATGTACCCTTTGTAGACATCCTCTTTGAACCCTTATTTCAAGTCTTGCTTAAACAATATTGAGGTAACCTCACATCTAAAGACTTCTTAGAAGGGGAAGTTGATAGAGAGAAATGATCACCAATTAAAGAAACCAGGAAGCCTCTAAAAACCAACATTAATTTAACATAGGGGAGCTTATGGAAGGAATATCCTCCAAATAATAAAGAGCTAGGCAAGGTTATCGATCCATACTTGAAGCAAAGTCTCTAAGGATTTGGAATATTTGGAAAAAGGAAACAAGTCTAAAGGTCCCCTCGCGGTGTAAAGGGTGGACCTAAATTTTTCCTAGAGGATGGACTAAGGAATGGTCCATTTGCAATGGATGATGCATTGTAATAGAAAGGTTTGCATTGCCTTCATTTTCGCTTAGTGGATCCAAAGTATACCAGGTCTCCAAATCCATATAGGAAAATGGGTTCAATGGTTAAGTCCAAAAGGTGTATCTTGTATGAGATATCTTGAAAATGAGGTTGAAATCACAATGCCTTGAGTAAGGCAAGGGGACAAAATCACTTATCAAACCTGTCCAAGAAAACATGCCTTACGCTAAAATGGTACCTTGAGCATTGAACTCCCAAGTATGTATAAACCATAGTGATTTGGATCTCTTCCCCTCATAAGTGGAGGTGGTAGTTGAAGAGAGCACACTTAGACATGTAGAAGGTTAGAAGCTTAGTCTCACTAAGATTAACCATTCACTATCAAATCTCATATAGTTTGAAAAGGTTATTGTTGGCTTATTGGGGCCTGACCCAAGTTCAAAGTTGATTTAGCCAAACAAATTTTCGTACTACTGGCCCTTTCGGCAACAGTCCGCGGAGCGGGGACTGAGGTCTCACCCAAAGTAGTATGGGAGGGTGCTAGAACCAGGTTTCCGCACCCTGGAGATGTCTAATGAGTTCAAGTGGTTCGCGGTTCAACCCTACATGCAAGTCGCTTCGCGCATTCTCCTGTACCTCACACCCTGAGATACTGCCTTTGCACACCCTACCCAAGGGCTGAACATTGCGCTTCTGTGTTATTACCCAAGATTTTACTAATATTCCAATGTTAGTTGATTATTTTAGCCTACTTGCACGCTTTACGTTCTACTTAATAATATAAACCATTCATACAGGTGCGCATAGTAAAGAAACAATATATTCTCAAATTGTATCAAACATGCATCAACTCAAGAACAGATACACATAATTATTATAAAACTTCTCTTTATTAATTCTTTCCTCAGTTACAGACTCGACTCCGCCCTGTGCACTCAGCTGCAGGGGTTTGTGCACACAACTGTGGACTACTAGGCCTCTGCGTACTCAGTTGCAAAGCCCTCATTTGTTGTCTCTGTAAATGCTGCAATGAATCGGTCCCTCGTCTTTTTATAGAGTGCACAACTGCACAAGAACTATGGCAATCTATTTTAATATCTGTGGCACCACAACGCAAGTGGACGGGAGCATCTATCACAGAGGCATGGTCCAATTAGTGTACTAACACTATCCGAACCAAGCTTAGGAACCTACCACTCCTCGTTAGTTGGGCTCTCTGGATCGCAAGGAACAAACTCACTTTCCAGAACATCGCCCCACATTGGCCCTCCATTGTTGCTTGTGTTTTGTTTGATTTTGCCCTCATTCCGGGTGACACTGAACCCTCCATACCCCGCATTATTACACCAGAGACTATTAATCACCAGATTCCTTGGGCCTATTTTGACGGCTCTGCCCAGGAGGGAGGATGTGGCGGAGGCGTCGTTCTTCACATTTCTGTTTCCCACCAATACAACATTCAAATGGGATTAGGGCGGTGAACAAATAACTTTGTTGAATTAACCATTGCAAAATTTATTGTTCAATTTGCTTTGGATAAACACTGCAGAGATCTACAATTCTTTGGGGACTCTAAAGTTGTATGTGACTAGTTAAACAAAACTACTAGATGCTCTGTTTTTTCACTTAGACATATTCTGGATGAGGCTTTATGACTTATCTCTTTTTGTTACTCTTTTACATGCCATCATATCTACAGGGAATGGAACATAGTTGCCGACAGATTATCCAAAGAGGCTGCGAATAGGCCTCCAGGCACTTGGTTAATTCAGGAACAAAAGGAAGGTGCTCATTATCAATACTTCCATCGGCCATATATGGACATAGCTGTATAACATCGGCTCAATGGCAGCCATGACATTTTCATATGTTTTTTTTGTTGTCAATCATTACTCCATCTGTAAATATACATGTCTTCTCTTGAGATGATCAACACCCTCCAAGTGTTGGACTATTATCTGGTAAATTATAATGCAATATATTACATGACATTGATGCCTCCCTGCATGGACATAAGGCATCACATTTTTGAACAGTTACATACCTAAACTTTATTTTTGGACAGACATCACTTCTCTTACAACATATGCATCATGCATTTACAACATGTAATTTTCTTACTAAATGAAAATTACGATTTTTCCAAGGGGAAAAAAGAAAGGAAGTGAGGCCGTTAACAAATTAAAAGACAAAAAATAGACATTTTAACATTTATCATAAATAAAATATTCAAAGATAAATATAAATGTTTTGATGTGAAAAATGTAGGCATAAACAATATATTTTGATGTTCATGTTAAATAAAATATTTGAAAGTTAACTATTTATATAATATTTAAAGCAATTTAAAAAATTGGTTATAGCTAAAGCATTTTAGCATTTTAAGGCACTTTATGATGTGAAAGTCATAGGTTTGAGGTCAAGTACAATCTTTGGGTGATTTTTACAGATTAGATGCCCATAGGTTGCCTTTTCTCAAGCCAAATGTTAAGTATGTAGTCATTTCTCGAAACTCACAAAACCTAGAAAACAATTTATTTTTTTTAGTTTTTTCATATATATATTATATATATTATTTTATGTGGTAAACAAATATTCATATTAAATCATCTTACAATTTTATCATGGTTAAAAGCACTTCTTACTAACATAAAGTGACATCCAAATATTTTATCTAAGCTAATTGACCATAACACCATCTATAAACCCTGGTTTGGCTTTAAAAAAAAATAAATTAAACCATAATAAAGAAATAAACAAAATGAATTATGCATTCATCGAATATATAATTAAATATATGATTAAAATTTGAGTGTATATTTATTAAGATGGTCCTTTCACATCGTGGAACGCCAAAGTTATAGAGTATATTTAACTGTGGTGGACCTTTCACAACCTAGAACGCACACCGTGGGTTCCCAATCAAAGCTAATGCTAGTGAACGAAGCTCTTCAACGATTAATAATCTTCTAAACGTTCTAACCGAGGAGTAATTAAAATGTTGACAATGTCAAATCTCCACCTCTCTTTGCCAAAAAAGGACAAAAAAAACCACACTTATCTCGCTATCACTTTACATTTAATAAACTTATGCTTCTTATCACTCAATCTATATTTAATAGATTTCTGGAAATGTGGGAATCTGCTTAACACCTCCCAAATGTAGAAAGGTTCATCGATGGTAAGATGGAGACACCTTCCAATATATTCAAGCTTTCTTTTTTTAAAACCAATACCCAAGCATGTTATGAAGCGTAAGCATAATACTTGCATATTGCTGAAGTCAGTGATTTACGTTTAATAAAGTTATTCGTTATCTTCTTCTCACTAGAGTTACTTTTAATAAATAAACATCTACAAATCTGGATAATGTGGGAATATGCATAACACCTCCCCATCCCAAATGTAGAAATATAAATCTAAATCATGTGGGAATATGCTTAACACCTCCCAGATGTGGAAAGGTTCATCGATGGTAAAATGGAGACATGCCAATATATCCACACCTTCCAATAAATCCAACCATGTTACTTTTTTAACCAATAGCCAAGCATGTTTGGAAGAATAATATTCGTATGAAGTTCGATGTTTTTATAATATAAATATAAACCATAATTCCTTTTTAATATAAATATAAACCATAATTCCTTATAATCAAAGGAATGTTTAATTTTATAATTACGCTGAAGTTAAAATTGTGTACAATTTAATTGTTTTATGTTTCTGTTTTTTTATTAAAATAGGGTAATATTATTTTAAGTGAAATTATATTTATTATATAAATAATTTAATTTTTTAATTTATTGTTATTAAAATATTTAAGTTATATAAATTATATAATTTAAAATTGATTTGTGTTGATTCATATGATTATATAGAAAAGTTTTTTTTTTTTTGTTTTTTTCAATGTATTTATTTTTTTTTTTAGTTTTTTTTTTTTTATTCTAGTTTATCATCAAATATGCATGGAGAATCTCATTTTAATGATTAATTGTATATAATTTTTGTTGTTATTAATTTATTTTATTTTTTATTTTTTATTTTTTTTTTAGTTTTCTCATCAAAATATGGATGGAGAATATTGATTTAACAAATTAATAGTATCGAGATTCTCATTTAAAATAAAGTGTCAAAAAAATTCAAAATAACCAATTAATTAATTAAAATAAATGTTTAAAAAATATAAAGAAGAAGTATAAATTTAACCGTTATAAAATAATATATTTAAAAAATATTCTGTTTTAATAATAATAATAATAAAATAGTAAAAAATGTTTAATAGATTATCGCGCTGCTTGCTAAAGGAGCTGCACAACGCTAGCCAGCAAATGTAGCAAGAATCACGCAGCAGCACGCAGCTGCCCCTTAGCGGTCTCCTGCTGCTGGGGATTGAGCACCATGGACGCATCAGAGGACGAAGCGCCTCTTTCAGATAAACAACAAGAAAATGAAGGAACAACAAAAGCTTTCGCCTCTCTCATTTCTGCAATGGGCCCGACAAAGAACAGACCATCAGTCACTAAGTTTGTTAAAAGATTGGAAGACATTCTTGAAATCTCACTCCCCCCGCCCTTCCCCTTAAAGTAGCACTTTCTCTGGCAGAGCGTGGATTAGTGGGGTAGTTTACTGGGTTATGGCCATCGCCCAAAACTGTGCAAAAATGGGTAGAAAGGAACTGAACTGCGTCAATAGATGGGAAGATCTCAATCAGGTTTTGTGGAAGAGGTTACTACACCTTTCACTTTGAAACCAAGGAGGATTGAGATCTGATATTTAAGAATGGACCTTACTTTATGGATACAAGGGGATTGTATCTAAACAGATGGACACCGGATTTCAATCTAGAAATGGATGTACCTAATGACGTCCCCATTTAGGTCAGACTGCCACACCTTCCCCTTCACTGTTGGGGAGATGATTTAGTCAAAGCCATAGGAAATGCAGTTGGGAAATATATAGACAGGTGCAAGCCAAAGGAAAATATGCATGCATGCGCCAGAATTTGTGTAGAAGTGGATCTTGGGAAAGGGCTACCAGAAGCCATCAAAATCAAAGTGGACCAATGGACGCACATACAACAACTGGATTATGAACAAATCCCCCTCAAATGCAAGGTATGTCACGAATACGGTCATTTTGCAAATAGATGTACAAAAAAAAAAGAAAATGAAATGTAAAGAGTGAAGATCTAGAAAACAAATGGGAACAGGTTAAAAGAAAGAAGACAGTCCACAAACAACCAAATCTCTCTTCCTTGCAACCCTCCATATCCTCCGATCTCCATCCTCTATCACCAAAAGAAGACAATAATCCTTGTGCTAGCCTTAATCCTTTTGAGCCTCTGGATCCTTCAGCCCCCCCATCCCCTAGACCAAGATCCAGATCTAGATCCAAATCCCCACAACATACCCCCAACCTTGCTTCATCCCCTTTGGTCTCAAACACTCATACCCCTCCCCCCTCTTAGTACACAGAATCCTAACAAGAAAGCAGTCAAAGGAAGCACCCCCAGATGTAAAATATAAAAAAAACAGGAAGAAAGACAAACAAAGAACTCAGGGATGAAGCAGCAGCAAAGGAAATGGCATTAGGAACGCAACAACCTATGGAAACCTTCTTAGGAAGGAGTGCAAAAAACAACGAAAAAAGCCAACAAAGAGGGAAATGAGCCATGCATCACCCAACAAGCAAATAATGATAGTGGTCTCCTAGAATTGCAGAAGAATGAGATCATTCGTCAAAGAAAATGCCACAAGAGACATTCTGGCAAAAGAAAATCCAAACATCCTTATGATTCAGGAGACAAAATCAAATATCCAAGAAATTGAAAAAAAAAAAAATAAGAAATTATGAAGGGGAAGCAATACATGCAACAGGGGTGTCAAGAGGTATCTGCACAATATGGAAAAATGGAACCTGGGAATTAATAAAACACAAAAAAGATCAACACTGGATTCAAATGGATCTAATGCAAATCAGTACAAAAGATAAGTACAATGTCATAAATATGTACGCCCCAAATCACTACAAGGAAAAAGAGTAATGACGGGCCACCATAAAAGAAGCACTAAAAGAAATGCAAGTTGGGAAAATAATACTAGGAGGAGATTTAAATTTGGTAAGAAGTATAGAAGAAAAGTTTGGAGGAACATATCACACATACCCATCCAGGGATATTCTAGAAGAAATAATGGAACATCACAATTTTATAGGCATCCCGCCAAGCAACGGGAAATACACCTGGAGCAATAAAAAAGTGGGCAAAAGCAACAAAAAAGTAAGGCTAGATAGGATTCTGATACAAGAAAACATAGTAGCAGTGTACAACTCATTCAAATCAAAAATTTTACACACCACAACATCTGACCATAAACCAGTGACAATAGTCATGGGAAAAATGGAAAACCAGGGACCACTCCCATTTAGATATAGCTCAATTTGGGACAACAACACAAAAATCAACGAATTAGTCAAGGAAGCATGGGAGCCAAGAGTAACAGGATCACCATAGTATATTTGGGAAACAAAATAAAAAACTGCAAGAACCAAGCTAAAGGAATGGGCAAGAGCAAAAAAAAAAAAAAGATTTATAGCAGAAAATGGACAGCATGCAAATTCAAAAAGAAAGCAAAGAAGAAGGCAAGCAACATTATCTAAGAGAGAAGGAAATCTTTTGGGAAATATATAGGGAAAACAAGAAAGAAGAAGAAGAGGCAAGATTGAAATCCAGATGTTTATGGCTCAAGGCAGGGAACAAAAACACATCATTTTTCCACAACACAATGAAGATTAGAAGAGCAAGAAACCAAATAGAAAAAATACAAGTTGAAAGCCAAAAGGTCAAAGGTGCGGAGGAACTAAAAAAGTAGCCCATCAGCACTTTAAAAACTTACTTTCAACAAACGAAGAAATGGCTGAAAGTGAAGATTTCTTAAAGCACACAAAAAAAATAAATTAAAAAAGATCAAAATGTAGAAATGTACAAGGATCCCACAGAAGAAGAGGTAGTGGCGGCCATATGGACCTGCAGCCGGACAAAGCCCCAGGACCAGATGGTTTCACAATAGCATTCTACAGATTTCATTGGTATACCATCATAAAGGATTTCTTAAGAATGGTTAAGAATGTCTTCAAAAAAAAATAGGAGGCAACACAAAATCCTCCTACCTTGCTCTAATTCCAAAGGAAGCAAACCCCTCCACTTTCAACAGGTTTCGCCCTATCTTTCTTTGCAATTCATCATATAAGATAATAACAAAAATAATTGCAAATAGAATCAAGGAAGTGCTTCCAATAATCATATCTGAAATCAAGGAGGATTCGTGCCCAACAGATGAATCATAGATAATGTAATTATTATATAGGAAGCTATACACTCTAGTATGCTAAGGCAAGAAAAATGCCTCATAATCAAACTATATATGGCAAATGCATTTGACAGGGTCAGCCATCCATATCTAATGGTTGTCCTCCATAAACTTGGGTTCTCAAGAGAAATAATGGAAGTCATACAGGCATGCATTTCTACTCCATGGATTGCCCCCCTCATAAATGGAAGGCCCAGTAACTTTTTTCAAAGCACAAGAGGTCGTAGGCAAGGATGTCCTCTCTCTCCCTTCCTATATATTATAATGACATAAACATTAAGCAGGGCTCTGGAAAAACGAAGAAAGGAAAGAAATATCACAGGGATCGGAATAGCAAAAGGAGCAAAAACAATAAATCATTCACTCTTTGCTGATGACACATTGCTGCTGGGAGGGGCATCAACAATAAAAGCAAGGAGATTCAAAAAAGTTCTGGATGATTTTTTACATGTTTCAGGCGGGCTATTAAACAATACAAAATGCAGGATATATGGATGGAATACCCCTCCTAGAACTATGCAAAGTATCTCACAAAGCTTAGACATCCCTGTACTAGAAAAATGGACACATTTCTTTTACCTGGGACTTCCAATCTTAAAAGAGAACATGAAGGCATAAATATGGACTAAACAAATTGAAAAAATGAAAAACAAAATACAAAGCCGGGGTATGATGTGGCTGAATATGGCAGGAAGGGTAATATTAATCAAAGCACTCATTACAGCACTACCTATCTACCAATATGCAATAATCATGGCTCCAGCAAGTGGCCACAAACAAATTGAGTTAATCTTAAGAAGCTTTTTGTGGCGGGGGGGGAGCAAGAAAACAAAAAATTTAGCCTGGTTAGGTGGGAGCAAGTAGTATTACCTTATGAACGAGGAGGCCTATCAATACGGATACCTGGGTTCATGAATGCAACCCTGGGAATGAAAATAGTATGGAGACTAATTACAAGAAAAGAGAGCTGGTGGAAAAAGACTCTTATATCAAAATACATGGATGGCTCCAGGAAAAGACTGCTTAATGGAAATATCCCACTAAGACAACGTACCCAAGCATGGAAGCTGGTAAAAAAACAATTCCCTTAATGAGTAGATACATCTCTAAAATCCCAGGCAATGGAAAAACAATTCAATTTGGGAGGACATAATCATGGGAAAAGAACCACTACAAACTCATCCAGAAATTGAAGATATACAAGAGTGGATGAAAGGTAAAGGTTTCAATACTTTACACTCGATCTCTCTATGGAACCAAAAGGAGTGGCAAGACTGGAAAATCTCGGCAATTCCGACAGATCTGGAAGGGCAATGGAGAAAAATCAGGCAGCTCCTAAAAGGGGCAGCGCTAATCCACCATGATGAGGATGATGATTATCTCTGGGACCCAAGCGGTGGACACTACATAGTTAAGACTGGATATAAAATCATTCAAGAACAACCAAATCAACAAGACCGAGATTCTTGGAAAATAGCATGGAAATCAGAAAGTCTGCCTAAGATCAAAATGTTCATCTGGACTCTTTTAAAAGGGAGAATATTGACTAGTGAAAACTTAAAAAAAAAAGAAAAAAAAGAAAAAAGCTTTCAAGGTCCAACATGATGCCCATTATGCATGCAGGTTGAAGAAAATATACAACATTTATTCCAAGAATGCACTTTTGCCAAAGAATGTTGGTCGCAGCTGATAAGTCCATTGGAAATAAGAATAAATTTTGAAAAGCCCTTGCCGGATTTTCTTTAGACCTTTGAAAAGGCCTACTCATACACAACAAAGAAGAAAGTCACAATTCAGAGAATATGGAAGTGCATTCCAGTAGTTCTATGTTGGCAAATTTGGTTGACACGAAACAAGTGCATTTCCAAAAATCAAATTCCAAGGATAGGGAAGACCCTCTAAAAAACGTGGGGATTAACTTCTAAAATCCTCAATGTTAAAGGAACAACACCAACAAATTATAACACTCTTCAACAGGAAGAGCGAGATTGACTCAGCAAAGCCATAATAAATAATAATGGGCAAAAAGGATAGAGGAAGATAAACTCAGGAAATATATGGAACATAAGAATGAGTGAAGAGGAACTGGCAAACTGGAGGAAAAATCATAATAGATATTGTCTATACTTTGATGGGGACTCAAAGCATAATCTGAGAAAGGCAGGGGCAGGGAGAATAATCCTCAATCCTGATGGGAAAGAAAATGTCACATATGAATGGGGATTGGGACAAATCTCAAATAATAAGGCATAAACATACAACTTGTTGATGGGAACAAGAATAATAAAAAGAAGAGAAATTTAAAATCCTATAATAATAGGAGACTCAACCATAATAATAGAGGGAATGGCAAGAAACAAAAATCCATGCAATGAGTTCATGAACAAATTTTTTAGAAGAACCGGGAAGAACTTGGAAGGTTATGGCGATGTAATCTTCAAACATGTCTTGAGAATTCACAATCAACAGGTGGATTATTTGGCAAACCAAGCCGTGGAAAAAAAATGAAGGGAATGTTTGTGAAAACTAGGAGGATATCACAACTCTTTTTCATAATAATCAGCAAACAAAAAACCACAAGTATGAAGCTCACCAAAATCAAGGGAAAAATCACAATGATAAAAGCAATAAATAAAAAAACAATAGTAAAAAATCAACAAAGAACACATCACTGCAGTGAAAGCCAAAAAATAATGAGAATGCAAAGGAAAAATCATGAAACTTCAGAATCTCGCATGAGCAATAGCAGGCAGGACGATCACAATCCTGGTCGCAAGAACCAAGTTGCAATCTATCCCATCGAAGGCATGTCTCAGGCTGCATTAAATCACTATAAGAATAGAGGGTGCATTAACAAAAATTGCAGCAACAATCTCAGCGAAGAAATCTTCATTTCCCATGTTAGCATAGTGTTACTTTTGTTTCAAAGCCCCTCCCTGACTTCTCTAATAGCCCACAACGTTTCCTCTGTTTAGCGTGCAGACTTCCCCTTAAGCCCCCACCCTCCTTCTTACCCAGCTCGCTCAACCTGCATCCCTTCACTCCCTCCACTCAGGGATCCATTGCAGCACAAAGCCTTTCTGAGCACTCTCACCCTCCATCTGCCCCTCCCATTATCTCAGCCCTCCTCCCTGACTGTTATAACCAGATATTGGTCATCTTTCAATTCTGTCATTCATAAGGATAGAGCTATAACAGGTAGGATAGTGCAAGACAAAAGGAAAGCAGTCAACATCAGTAGAAGAAGAAATACCTCAGGCAATACAAAATCAAGGAAGCACAACAAAACAAGGAGCAGTAAGAAGAGCAATAGGAAGAACAAGCAAACAAATCAAATGGAATTCACCCCATTGAAAAGGTAGCAAGGAATGATGCATGCCTAGCATGCAAAGCGAATAAATTCATGATTCAACGCCTGCAAGAGTCACTCAAGGATGTCAGAAACGAAATGAGAATGGAGTATAGCTTCCAAAAAAGAAACATGGCAATGCAGAAAGAAGAAATCATGGCACTGAACACTAAATGCAAACATCTAGAAGAAGCAGTGGCATATTACAAAAATAACACTATAAGCAATGAAGGAGAGAACTTGGTCAATTATGACAAGAAGAACCAACCAACTCAGGAGCAATCAGTCTACAAGCCATGAAAAAGTGTCAGAGAATCCATGACATGTAAATTTCCTTTCCTAGTAGGTTAGTTTATTAGGCAGTACACTAGAATACTCATAAAAATATATGAAGTTTTGAACACAAGCTTAGGAGAAGAGACTGCGTTCCTATCTCATGGTTTAGATGTTTATCATGTTACAACCAATTGTAATAAAAACTTGCTCCATCAAAGTTTTTGGTAATATATCAACTACCTGACCTTGTTAAAAAAAAATGGTCAATAGATTATCTTATTATCAAATGAATATAAATTTAATATATAATGAATAAATAATATATAATGAATAAATAATTTTGAAATCCAAAATAATAATAAAAAAATAAATAAAAATTTATGAAAATAAATAAAAATAAATAAATTAAAAACTAAAATACATCGACAAAGTTACTTATAAAAAAAAAAAAATATTAAAAATAATAAATAATTTTAATAGGACGAGCATAGATTTAAAAGAAAAGATTGGATATAAATTAAATAATATTTCTAAAATGTATTTAAAATATGGTATTATATATATAGTTTGCATAATAAATAAAAAAAAATCTAATCATATCAAATAATTTTCAGGGTAGGATGTGAGTTTATCCAATAATTTTTGGGAAAGATGTGAGTTTATTGAAATTACAGGGATTAAAAGCGTCATGCAAGTGTATAATTTTTATTTTTATTTATTTATTTTTTTAATTTAAATTAAAGTGGTAATTTGAGATAAGATATTTGGGGTTGAAGTAATTTGAATGTAATAACAAATTTTTTCGGAAACAATTATATAGGAGAAATTTTGTCGACCCTTTTCGAACTATCTAGTGTGGTTCATCTTCAGGGCAAGATGATGAATTAGATCTAGGCAATGAAATAAATAGATGAAGAGAGCAACTAACTAGCTGTTAGAA
>APFE031385263.1:27471-43099 GCA_000404065.3 Pinus taeda
AAAAAAAACCGTTATTTAAATTTTCAACTTCTTCCCTCATTGGATTTTTAGTAATGAATATATTGGTTAAAAAGGAAAAGTGAGAACATTAAGTATTGAGATTCTAATATATTAACTCTTTTCATATGATAATTATTATCTAATATATTTTAAATAACAATTCAAGTTTGAGGAAAAATACATATAATAATAAAGTTATGAGAGTTAATTCATATATAATATTCAATAAGGAGAAAATGAATAAAGAATTTGAGAAGTTCATAAAAACCAATATTATTTTCATATGGAGAGCTTGTAGAAGCAATTCTTTCTTAAGGACTAAAAGACACATAAGGGCATTGAGCCTTACTAGAGGCAAAATTCTAAAAGGAGTAGACTCTAATAATAATGGAAAAAAGTTTAAAGATGGCCTCAAGGTGCAAAAGTTGGATCCCAAACTCTATTTAGATTATGGATTGATGCACTTTTTATTTGCAATGGATGATGATGCACGATTATGTTTAAGAGGTGCATCTTTAGTGAGATATCATGGAAGTAAAGCTAAAAACATGCTATCTTTCATAAGACAAGGGAACCATATTTTTTATTAAGATAACTTTTGAAAATATGCCTCGTTATGAAATGAGGCCTAGAGTGCTGAAGCCCCAAATATCTATATGTCAACAATGATGTTGAAAAAAGCAAAAGTGATCATTAAAGAAAACATGTTTAAAGATATTGAAGAGTAAAATATTAGTCTTACTAAGATTAATAGTTCACTATGGAAACTCACAAAAGCTAGAGAAGATGTTAATATGTATTTACAACCACTCAAATAAAATGGTTAAGAAGATAACATACTCACCAAATAAAAACAATGTCCTCACCAAACAAAAACAAGGAGATTAAGATGTGGAATAAAAAAATGTTTTATAAAGATTCCCACTTATCAACATAAATCTTCTAGCAATAGAAACAAAGTTTTTTACCACAATAGAGTATATACTTAGCCAATCTAGCTAGGCTAAATGATGGATGTTCCACACTAAAAGGGGTTTGCCAACTAATATATGAGCCCCACCCAGGTTTGAAACTCAATTTACATGTTTACCATAGATTGTGAGTGCTCACATTAAACATAAAAGTATAATGACAATAGTGATAGTGCCACTAATCCTCGGGCCATCCGATTCTTCTAATTAAAAAAAATAAAAAAATATATACATTCTAAGAGAGAAAATTTATCTCCTAAATATTTTAGGGATTACCCCATAACATAACTTTTGTTGCACATGATTCATGAGTATAATTGAAATTTAAAAAATTCAATTAATGAAAACCTTAAAAATAATAATCTTTTTAAAACATATTTAATGAACAAATTACTTGCTAAAAACGAACATTTTAGTATCAATTTTTTTTTCCCACTTATAAATTACCGATCAAATTTAAACCTGACAGTAACCATATTGCACAAACTCCCTTTATCACTGAACATGATGATGGTTTGCACGATTAAAATTAAGATGGTGGGCTCCACGAGCACCCGTGATTGGAAAAAGTCAAAACATGAAAATGTCTAATCTTCACCTCGAACAAGTGAAAGACAAGAAATTGCTTGATAAGCAGAGACACCTGGACAGCCTCTCACGCTATATATTTATTATTTATTAATCTATGGTTAGTTGGTTGTTTGGTGGAGTTTAGAAATTCACGAGACGGTTTCCATGGTTAGAAGTCGGTAAGATGGGAGGGGCTTCTGCCAATGGCAAAAGGGTGCTCTTAACGAACAGGGAAAACCACCAAAACTGGAGATCCCAATAATTGAAGGTTTGCTGGCACATTCAAACTAAGAACAACTTTTGGCTGGTTGACCGGGCGAATAAACGCTCTGACCCTGATCCCCGCCGCGTCAATCATGGTAGTTATTCTCTTTGTTAAGCAAAGTGGATAGAGATACTGCTAGAGATAGAGAGAGGTTTTCGGGGGTAAAATGGCGGGGCGAGCGGGCCGGCTGGCAAATGCGTGGCCCTGCTGGCATAGGTCCAAACTATCACGTCTTTGGCCCCCATGCCCTACAAAGTTGACACGGGGTTGGCATCTCGCTCCTTTTAAATTAACGGCCTTGGAGACTCCAACACTGCAGGTTTATCACTCTACGGTTTCGCCTTTCACGGTCTCCGTCCTATCCTCCCGTTAAAGAAATTTTTTACACCACCATCTTGATAAGCCAGAGGGACAAGGGAGACAAAGGGAAGATTAGTTGTTTTGCTCAGCTGTATGTATTTGTAACCAGGATCCGAAGGATTTGTGATAACCAATGTCATCATTTATAAGTTTTAGCTATATTTGTATTTAGTGGTTATTTTTAGTTCATGTCTTTTTGTTATTTTACTTTTGTAGCACTGAGGAATGGATCCCCCGATCTGAGAGAATGCTGTCAATTCTGAGGTCTATATATGAAATGCAGGTTTCTCAGCGTTTTGTTGGCGTGGCTATCTGCTGATTTAGAGCGCTTTTGTTTTGCCGCGCACTTGCCCCTACTTGGCTAATAATTTCTTCAGAACTTCGACAATGTCGGGTCCTCTCGACAGATTTGCTAGGCCGTGTAAGTTCCCCCTGCCCAACTAGTCTTAACTTTTTCACCTTGGTGGAGAATCTGAGAGATGTGGTTGGCTAGGTGGAATTGTGTTCTCTCCTAACTTTATTTGTTTGTGGCAAATTTAGATTGATGTTCAAACGTTTTAGGGTTTGCAAAGAATCGAATTATATAAAAAAATAAAAAAGTAGAATTATATCAGCTGTGGAGAAATTAGCGATTGTCATCCTGTGGCGAAAATTTCACTTCCCATGAAATTAAGAGTTTTAATGTAAAGAGTAAAAGTAATGGGAGCATAAGGTTCTATTTTTCATTTTGTCCTTGGAATCTCTCTGTTCATTTTCTGGGAATTGAAACAAAATTAGTCGTTTTGAAATCTAGGTTTTATCACTTTCTAGATCACAACTATCATGTATTGTTCTGTCGCACGTTTTTCAACCCAATTGATAGGAGATAAGCTTTTAGTTTTTTGGTTTTTTGAAACCTCTCTGAAACTATAGTCAGTAGAATTAATAAAATTTGCTATATTCATAGTACATACTGAAATTTTGCTGTCATAATTCAAAGTCTTCTTTTCGTCATCAGGCCTTATTTACTGTCTCGGTAATCATATCTAAGATTTGCACAACTTCAAGCTTTTTTGAGACTTAAGGTCAATAACGATTGTAAGGATCTTGATGGCGATGAAACCTGAAAGTAATTTATGTCATTATTTGGAGACATAGCAATCTGTGAAGGGCTTTATTATGATAAAGTAATTTCCAGTAGATGCGCTGTTTGGTGGTTACGTAAACACTATTGAATTTTGATTTTTTAACATCACCAGCCATAGGAGTCCATCATATATATACATTTCCTGAAGCAATTGAACTTGATATATTTTATTTCTAAACTTATATAGCTGTCCTTATTTAGGCACTGCTTCCTATATGCATCTGTATTGTGGATCAACGTTTTCATGAGATTTTCTGCAATTGTGAACATGTTCAGGTTTTAATCTTGTATTTTGTCAACCCTCTTCTGTGTCCAAATTTCTTTTTTGAAACTCCTGTTTCAGACTCGTGTTGGTAGATTACTCATTGTATTTCCAGTTATTCATGTATACTTGTCTGAATCTGGTAAACCCTTTCACTTGACTAAGTAAAGTTGTATACTTGTCTGAATCTGGTAAACCCTTTCACTTGACTAAGTAAAGTTGTAATTTCTTGCTTGTGTAGTTGTCAACTTATTGTCCACAACTTGTTCAATTTCTTCTCTTTCCTTCTTCAGTAATTGACCCCTCCATGCCGCCTTGTTAGTGTAACCAGACTCATCATTTGACGTTGTTCGATATATATGTATGCGTGTGAAACGTTGAAAATTGGACATCAATGACATACATTGCTATTTATCTTTTTAAATTTTTTACATGATCCAATTTTCTTTTGTATTTATTTGTTATAGGTACCTTTAGGAAATCACCCCTTTCTCAGGTGTACCTCCTCAACTTGAAAAACTCTTTCTTTCCTATTTCTTACAGCTTTGATGTTTCTTCACCTCAGACAACTGAGGTGACAAATATTAATATTGTGTCATAAATTTTCAATATTTGTAACACATTCTCTGGCGTGATTTCTCATACTTGTCAGTATTGAAACTTTTAGGTTTTACTTGCTTATATTTTTTTATTTGGTTCCCACACTTTATCGATCTTTCTGTGTTGTATATATATATATACTGGACCACTGGAGTACAGTAACTGCATTTGGCAATAATTTGTTCTTGCTATGATCCAGGACTTCTTTCCGGACATATGGACTAGATCTAACACCTGGGTAGCAAGCCAGATGCAACTACAATTACTTCCTCACATGGTCAAGGTTTATTTTCTAAGCACTGGGAAAGCAGCTATTCTAGCCAATAGAGCTGTCAGCTGTCTATTTAACTCTGAAGGATAAATGCTCTTAGCCAGTATCGTGTCATTAAAACATAGCTAGCCCTTCATCACTCCTACTGATGAAGCCAAAATCCTTTAGGTTTCAATAGAGACCTTTTGATGTGAGGGGTCTTTTGGTGGAGTGAGATTACGCATAATTGATGCAGCAAGGTCCTCTCGGCAGTGTAGGTTACAAAAACTGAATCCAGAGGTTACTGTGTGTTCTTTTTAGCGTGCACCATATCTCCCAACAGACAAAAAGTATTTGGTCTTGTCAATCTGGTTATATGCCATCAATAATTTGTTGAAAGCAGATGGACATTTTTTTCCTATCAACCTTGTCCATAATGACCACTTTCTAGATTGTTTCTATTAGCATACCTGTGAATAATCACTAGCCACATGCAATGTTCTTCTAGTCATGCTTTTACTTTGAAAAACACAATTTGATAAAGATCAACATATACTAGTTTATTTTAATTTTTATTTTTTTCCAAGAAAACAAACTTTGTATTTGATATTTCTAAAATAGAAATCAAAATACCCATAAACTGGCCTTTCTGCTCATATTCAGTTTCAGGGAGTTTTAAGCGTAGACTCCTAGGACATATTGCAGTCTTCTTTCATGACAAAAATGGTTCTTTCTGGTCTCTCAAGAAAGCAATGACATATACATACTCAAATTTTCTTTTGGCACAGACTCAAAACAAGACTGACCAGAGCAGCATAGAAGCTGCTCTGAAAATAAACAGAAAGTGAACAATTCATTAAAATAAAGGCCTAGACTTTTTGGCAAAGGGGGCATTTCCCCTGAGTTCCTATTCAGTTAGAGATTCTTCGAGCAAGGAAATACTTTCTTTAGATAGTAGTTCTGCTTTGGATTGAATTCTCTGGAGATGTGGGCAAGCAAAAGAAACTTCTTGAAAATGATTTTTTACCCCCAATGATTTTGCCATTCTGAGACGTAGGGCCAGGTTTGAAATTTGGCTTCTTCCATTAGCCTAATCCATCAAAAGTTTCGAGTCCCCTAGCACCTGTAACCTGCTAAAACGTTTTTCAACAACTACTTTCATCAGAATCCACAAAGCATAGAATTCATCTCTGCTGTTAGTGCATAGAATTCATCTCTGCTGTTAGTTTCTTGACCTGCTCCCTTGGAATGTACCCTCAAAAAAACCCTAGGGCATTCCAAAGTCAACATCCGGTTTCTTTAACCTTCTTGTACCCTTCTGCTTCGGCAGCTTCCAACCTTCTCCGTAAAAGAACCTTATTTGATGAGTGACCAAACCCATCGACATCTCCTTTCCTGTAAAGATCATCTTATATCTAGCTAACCATACCTCACACAAGACGTGGAAGTTTTGTGGGCATATTAACTGACAGGGTTTAACCTAAGGGATTGTAATTTCAATACTATGGAGAGCATTTTTCCTAACAGATTTGGTAAAAGAACAGTTATATCCCCAGGAATTGCAACCTTTATACTGGGCAGAACATCTTTCCAAACAGATTTTGTAAAGGACTAGGTAACACAGATATCGTCCACAGATTCATTTACTTCCTTACAAAGAATGCACCAGCCAGGCTGTATCCAATTCCTCTTTTGACCATTGTCACAGGTTAGGATCTTGTTGGCCAGAGCTAGCCACAGAAAAATCCTTGTTTTACATGGACTTTTTAACTCCAGACCAGTCTCCATCATCAGATTCTCTCTCAACACATTTTCCTCTATTTTTGCATCGTATCCATCTTCCAAGCTTAGCACTGAGCACACCTGTAGCTTTATTTCTTCACCACTCTAGCTCATCATCTTGATCTTTGAGAGCAATATCATTGTGCTTAATAGTATTGAATCTATTGATTTACTGTGTCCACTCTGCAGCCTGTTCACTTTGAAACTCCACAAACCAGACCCCCTGATCCCCTTGAATTGAAGCATCAGCTAACCTTATTACTTTGCATTTAGATTTTCAATAAGATAGTTGGACAGTCTGTAGTTTCCACTACATCCTATCCATGGATCAACACCTATTCTCATCTTATTTCCTGGTCCAATTTTCCAAGCAGTGCAATCACCTAAGATAGGAAAGGTTCTGACCAATTTTTTTTAACATTTGACACCTTTATTGGTTCTCTCCTGTCTGATCCAATCTTCTGGATCTCTGCCCTTTAGATATTCTGCTGTCATTACCTTCCCCACAAACCCTCATTGAAAATAATTCTCCATAGAATTTTTGCTGCTAGGGCCTGATTGAAGACATAAATGTTCTTCAGGCTCCAACCACTTGCCTCCTTTGGTTTAGCTATCTCTGAACATTTTACAAGTGGAATGCCTTCAACTGCCATTTTCCAGTAAACTGGTATACATTCCAAACTGAACTTAACCAATACCAGCTTGCCTCCCTAAGATAACAACCTGTGACATAAGCATGAGAACCTGGCTTCAATATTCTTTACTGGGCATAACCAATCTCTATATTTACAATCAGTTGTCTTTAAGTGGAAACCCAGGTATTTTACTCCTCCATCTATGTGTCCGTAGATCATGGAAATAACTGGCTGTTCTGTGTTTTCAGGTTCTCACCTAATCCATTAAACAATAAACAATATTTATTTGTATTGCTCTCTATCCCTGTTGCTTTGCAGTAAGTATTCAAAATGATTTTATAATAATCAGTTCCCTGAGAGACCGTCTTCCAAAGAGTAGGATATCATCCACAAATAAATGAGTTATTTTGATAGTACCTGCAATGCTTATTCCTCTTATTAAGCCTTCCCTCTTTGCTTCTGCAATCAGGCTGCTTAAGCCCCATGTTTCAATAGAAATAGAAAAGGGGACAAGGGGCAGCCTTGTCTGAGACCCCTTGAAGCCTTGAAGAATCCCTTATAAATACCGCAAAGGCGGGTGATTTTATGCAGTTTATAATCCGGTTTCCTTTGTCAGTCTGAGACCCCTTGAAGCCTTGAAGAATCCCTTATAAATACCGCAAAGGCGGGTGATTTTATGCAGTTTATAATCCGGTTTCCTTTGTCATATGCCTTCGCAAGGTCTATTTTCATGACCACTGCTGTTTTTTTGCCATTTTTTATTGAATGAAGACCTTCCTGTGCAGTCCCTGCTGCATCATGTATCTGTCTATTAAATAGGAAACCAAATTGTTCTTTTGAGATGACCTTTGATAATGTATATTTCCAGTATATTTGCAATAACCTTCAATAGCGATATAGGTCTAAAATGTTTAAAGGAAGCAGGATCATTCTTCTTTGGATAAGTGCAGTGAAGGTTGAGCCTAAGGCACCTAGAACTCTTCCAGAACTTCTTGATTCCTATAACACTCTAAGAAGGTCCTCCTCCAGATATTCATAAAAGCCTGAATAGAATTCTACGGTCTAGCCATCAGGCACATGACTTTTTGCTCTTTTGAAAGACTAACACAGTCTTTAGCTCATTCTTTGTGACCTATTCTAAATTTGCATTCATTCTGACATAATTTATTTTGGGAAAAAGCTTTACGTTCATTAGTTCTGCACTGCTTTCTGGTTCCTTGCATAACATCTGAAAATGTTGTTTACCGGCTGCCAGTTTTTTTACATGGATAAGATTTTTTGAAAACTGAATCATGGCTGAATCCCCAGAAGGGGCATCACACTTCTTGCAAATCCTGACCACTTATTCTCTGAAACTCTCCTCCTTTTACTGGGTATGATTAAACTTGAAAGGGCAGGAGCTTTCTGATTCTTCTTTTCTATTTGGAACAAGATTGGCAGATGGTCAGATGAACCTCCAACCTGTACACAAGATTTGTACTTTTCTTCTTTTTCAACAATCTTCCTACCATAAGAAACTATTCCAATCTTTTTGAGATTCTTGCTCTACTTCTTATGGAATTATTCCAAGTAGGTACCACCTGAACAGGCTTGAGGTTCTATTTGAATCAAGGAGAGGGATGAAGATGCATAGACAACATTACATGAATATCTGCCAATGATGACAGATCAAGGGTTGGACTTAGCCTACCTTGACAGCAGTGAAGACCCTCTGATAGCAGAGTATTTGGTGTGACTGGAGAAGAATGATGCCCGGAAGGACCATCTTGTTGAAGTCTCGAATCCAATTTTGCTTTGGGTCTCTGATTCTTCATCAACATCCTTTGGCTTTCCTGGATTTTTTTAGACTGGAGGATCCAAAGTAGTGTGCTTTTTAACCCCATACTTTCTCCCTATATTGCCAATTTCTTCCCGGAGAAATACATTTTCTTAAGTGGCCGATTTAATGACATACCAAGCATCGGAAGGGGACCTACCAGTATTCTAACCTTTACACCATCACCCGGCTTCCCCTATTGATTTCACTATCTGCTAAATAAGTATCTTTGAAATCCACTTCTACCAAAACCTTAGCCATTCTTTTGTCTGGATTAGCGAAAAATTCTCTTCCATGGTGATGAACCATCCTATAGAATTGATAATAGCAGCTAATATCTCCTCACACCTTAGTTCAGGGGGTAAGCTTGGTAATAAGACCCATAAATGTGGAATATGTATGGGCCTTGTCTTGGGATTGAAACTGGGCTTATAATGGTTTAAAACCAGACTTGATGGACCCCATAACTAGTCTCGCTTAAGGACAGAACCAACATTGATCTCACTTCTCATCTCAAAGCATATCCAGTCTCTTACTAGAATATGAAAACTGGGAGTGTAAACTAAAACTTTGTTCCAACTGGCTTCTAATCACTGTTTCAGAAACTTGCCTTTGACCACCTTTCCCATTACCAAGACCATTCTCATCAGATCCTCAACTTCTAAACCCGCATCTTGGCCCATCACCATGTATATATTGTCCTTTTTCGCCTTAAATTTCAATGCTCTTTTTCCTTTGGTGTTTCTTTGCCTTCACCACCACTTCCTTCAGATTTGGGTTTGTAGGCTCCAAATAAGCAATAAATTTTTTGGGAGAATTCAGATAAGGATTGACCTTTTGCACATAATTGACACAAAGCCTCCAGAATCCCTTTTTGGATCGATATTGCTGTCTCATTGAGTGGACTATCATTGGAAAAGACCCTTCACCTTGTCTACAAGTGCCATCTGTCACTGTAGCTTTGAAATCCAGCTCATTCCTCAGACATGTCAAATCCTCATTTAACCTTCGGGATTTCCTCTAGATAGTAGATACCAAATAGTTCCTCATGAGATTAGAAAATTGAGGAGGGGCTTGGATGGTCGACCTCTCCATAGTTGACTTGATGCAGTCCTAGGGCCATCTCCTATGATGCCTAGTGCTGCAAGACAAAATCCTCAAGCCTGAATTAAACATAGGCCTGAAATTTACTATTGCCCAATATTTCCTTAGCACAGGCCTAGTAAAACCGCAGACCCCATCTTCCATATGCTCAACTTCTGTTCTATTTCCAACTTGTACTAGTTTCTCTTCAAGGTAAGTGTATATTTTCTGTCAATGACAAGTAGAATAATTTCTGTATTGGGTATATCCCCTGCAATGACCACACTGTGATCAATTAGCCAGATTTGTTACTTTTTTTGTCTATTACAACTGTAGATTTCTATATTGTATATCTCAATTTTGTTTGACAAGCATCACTCTGTGTCTTGATAGAGTTTGTGGTTGACTTCATGTTCAGGTTTTGAGGGATCTTCTGCTCAAGATGAAAGGAGAGAGAGGAAATCTGATGTGGAGAATTCTGAAGATGAGCGAAGAAAAACTAAAATTGGAGCTCTTAAAAAGAAAGCAATCAATGCCTCAACGAAGTTTCGGCACTCCTTAAAAAAAAGGAATCCTAGAAGGAAGGTTAATATAATTAAGGATGTACGAGATGCTGAGGAACAAGCGGCCGTTGATAACTTTCGTCAAGCACTTATTGCAGAAGACCTGCTGCCTCCCAGACATGATGATTATCATATGATGTTGAGGTGACCTTGATATTTTATGTTTAAGTTTGGCTGGATAATGTACTTAAGTAAATGTAAATAATCTCCTTGGTTGATTCAGTTTTCTCTTTCACGGTTGAAATAACTTCCTCTGGTTCATTTTATTTATTTTGTTAGACAGCCTTTCATGCATTCTGTAGAATAATATGGCCCTATCCTATGTTAGAAGCTTCATCGAGCTTCAAACTCGAGGTTTGAAATTTGGTGAACCTAAACAAAGTGAGTTTTGTTCAGGTTCATCGAGCCTCTTGGGTGTTGATTGAGTTGTCATTTCTTTTCCCTAACCCTTGTAAACCTTGTGGCACAACTCAGGCTTGTATTTTATCCTTGTAGTTTCCATGTCCATTATAACACTTAATATTTTTATTGTTGATGCTTACTATTTTATGTTATATTTCATTTTGAAGTTTCTCTCTCTCTATCTATATATATGTATGTATGTATTAAAATGTATATATAACAACCTAATGGGAACCTCGTGTGAACCTCATTGGAAAATTCAAGTAACTGCTAACTGCTGCCAAACTATAATCATGTGGGTTAGGCCCTATCCAAGCTGCCACAGTAATAGTTATGAATTTAACAGTGCTCCTAAGTATCCGAAAAACAGCAGGAGATGCATTTCTAGAAATGCAAATGGTCAGGGTTCACCATGGATGCAACTTCTGAGATAGACATCGACAAAGCCTTGTTTGATGTGTTGCCATACTCCAAGCATCCTCTTAACAAATTGTTGGAGATACTGTTCCATCTTGGGCCAGCAGAAGTACTGTTGCAATTTGGCCAATCACTTTTCTACCTCAAAGTGATCAGCCTGTTTAGCAACCTTTATATGTGGTGATATCTTTTTCTACTCTGTTTGTTTTAGTCAACCTAGTGAATTGATGATGTGGATAAAGTACCTTGTTGACAAAGTATGAAATGCCAATCTACAAAATCAGTGGACCTTGCCTCTATAAGGGTACTTTATACTATGATTGGCATTTGAGACTGGAATTTGCTACTGTGCCCTGATTCTTTATGCTATCCGTTGCTATTGATAAAAGGAAGAATTTGCTATATGTTTTTTGTTTCTGTTTTATGGCAGGAGAATATGAAAATGCCTCAATAAAGTACCTTTACCCTGGGCTTTTCCTTTGACTCATTTAGTGAGTCCTAAGGGCTTTTACTAAGCAAGAATGGCTTACCTTGTATGAAATGCAAGGATATCATACAATGACTTTTTGTGAAGCATTAGGTTTGGAATTAACAATGCATGCTCTGGTGTTGGAAAGCAAATCAACAAGCTTTTGTTATAACAATTTTCAAAGATGTGAGAAAGGCTTTTTAACTTGTGCCACCCTAGATTGTTATGTATTATTTCATTATGTGCTTTTCTGGACAGTTCTTTGATGGTCCAGAGATGATAAAAACATAAAAAATGGCAATTTTTTTTTCAGATTCCTGACCTATATTAACCAAAATGGTACTGGATTCCTCTGTCTATCTCATGTAATCGTTCACTTGCTCATTCTCTATTTATTCTTTGCGAAAGTTTTCTTGACCTCCATTTGGAAACCCACCGAACATTTTTTGAATTTGCTGATAGAGAAAATCTTCTTCCCCAAGTAATTGTGATTGCAGAATGCAATGAATTCTCTCTGCAATACTACTGCCTTAGGTAGGATTACTGTTGTAGCCACGTTTGCCATATTTCTTTCCAACAGCTTAAGTTAGGGACATTTCATCAGCTATTATAAACAGAATTTCATCATCGTAGGCCTCTCATCATCTGATGAGAGCATACTGATCAAAATTATATTAAGTAATACTGATGCATATTGCAGATTCTTGAAAGCAAGGAAATTTGACATTGAGAAAACGAAGCAAATGTGGGCCGAGATGCTTCGTTGGAGAAAGGAGTATGGTGCTGATACTATCGAGGAGGTAATCATTGTAATATAGATGTACACTTAATTGACGTATGTTGTATTAGCAGAAGATATCTAACATTTTTCTCTTGCATTTAATGCTTTAATCACAAGCATATCTTAGTAGGTTTTATATTCGTCATTTTTTCAAGTTACTGATTGCAACAATTCCATAGGAGTGCCTCTAAGCATCTCCATATCTGCTTCATACTTCTATATATAACGTATAAGAATTTGAAATAGGCTTTTCCATGTTTTCTGTTATGTTTCTCCCATTATTTATTTTCTGCTTAATTGATTTGTCGTGTTGCAAAATTGAATTGCATGGTATATGTTGTGTTGAAGGTACGATTATCCTCTACATATGTTTTGTTTCTCTTTTATTGCTTTTGCAGTAAATTTGAACAAATGTTTCTTATATTGCAAACAAAATTCCTTTTCTGTTCCTAATACCTGTAATTCATTATTGTTGCCCGAGTTGAGATGGTTTTATTTTCCCTACAAAGACTTCTAACCACGTGTTAGAATATTGCAATATACTGTCTTTGTGACATAGTATTTGTATGTTACAGTTTCACTCACTCGTGCTCATTTCAATTCCTTCCAGGATTTTGACTTCAAAGAGCTACATGAAGTTCTCAAGTACTATCCACAAGGTCATCATGGAGTAGACAAGGCTGGAAGACCAGTTTATATAGAGAGAATTGGCAAGGTTGATCCGATTAAACTGATGCAGGTTACAACTATTGAGAGATATCTGAAGTATCATGTTCAGGAATTTGAGAAGACTTTGAATGTTAAGTTCCCTGCCTGTTCCATTGCTGCAAAAAGTCACATCGATTCCACCACAACAATTTTGGATGTCCAGGGTGTGGTAGGTCTAATATTCTATCATTTTCTTACTTTCTTTGATATGGCTATTTTTGGAGTGAGCATATTGTTTCAATTCATCAACATTCAAGTTATTCTGGCTTCGTTCTGATGTGTAAACAGTCTTTGGCATGTTACTTGTTGGATAAAATGCACTCCGCTCATGAATTTGTACTTCTTGTCTCATATTTACTTCTGCTTTGCAACTACTTGTGTAGATTGGCCTAATATTTTCTTTTGATTCAGGGTCTTAAGAATTTCAATAAGTCTGCAAGAGAACTTATATTACGTATTCAGAAAATTGACGGGGACAACTATCCTGAGGTACTTTGTGATATTTTAATTAAAGTATAGCAAGTCATGTCAATAGTTAATGAAAGGCATACTGAAAAGTTGCTGCAAGTAATTCGACATCGATGGTTAGTTACGGTTTGTAATGTGTATCATTATAGTGTGTACAGTTATTTTTTTGTATGTACACTACTTAACACAATATGCAATGCAAATTGCTGTAGACATTGTGTCAGATGTTCATCATCAATGCAGGTGCTGGTTTTAGATTGCTATGGAACACTATAAAAAGTTTCCTTGATCCAAAGACAACTGCAAAGATACATGTATGTGAGAATGATTAACTTTATTGTACATCGGAAATTTTTTTAAATGTCTTATATTGTTGCTTACTCCTTGTCCAGTTTGCCAGGAAGTTAATCTTTATATTCTATTTTAAAAATGTTTCTTGTTAGTGCAGGTACTTGGAAATAAGTATCAGAGCAAGCTCTTAGAAGTCATTGATGCAAGGTATCCTTCTTGTTACTGCTCAACTGTTTGAAATTTAATCGAGACATCTAGATTCAGGTCTTTGTAGATAAAGTAATAGATAATTCTTATATCATTTGCTTGCTTTGCAAACAGCCAATTGCCTGAATTTTTGGGTGGCAACTGTGTATGTCCTGAAGAAGGAGGGTGCCTTGCATCTGACAAGGGACCGTGGAAGGATCCAGAGATAATGAAGGTGTGGAGTTTAGAATCCTGCCATTGATTATTGCTTCATTTTGATAATGATACAAAAATTGACTAGAAGTCGTCATTTTCTTTTTTAGAATGCAGAATATGCTTCCAAGCACATAGCATTTTTTATGGTTAGCTTTATTTCATATTCCGTAAAATTATAATATGTGCTCGTATTTGGCTGCGCAGTTGGTGCATGGTGAAGCTAGATTTGCAAGGCAAATTGTGACCGTAACTGTTGATGGGAAGACAATTTCGCATGGTAAACCACATTATACGAAGGTGACTTTACTGCCTCTGTCCTAACCACCTAAAATCTACTGATACACTGAAATTAAGTCTCAGTATTTTGTCATTTGTAGTTAGTTAGGATTATCATTCAGAATTGCTTGCTATATATTTTTGATTGTAAAGTTCTTTTCCTTTCAACATGTTGCCAGGCAAAGGGTGGTGATACATCTACTGCAGAGTCGGGGTCAGATGTAGATGATGTTGTCTCTCCTAAAGTACACAGGGGCCCTGGACTTTCTCGGTTAACTCCTGTTCATGAGGAAGTAAGTCCTTTGAATCCTGTCTAGTTGTGCATGTCTTTTGCAAGCATTTCAAATTTGTTGGATGCATACAGGTTTATGTTTAAAGAATATCCGAGCTTACATGGGAAACTGTGATTTCTGATTAATGAGTGGGATGCATTAATTTTACAAGCTGCATGATATATTTTTGTCTCTTGGTATTCATGAATACTATTGATTTTTAATAAATAAAGTGTCATCAACTGCTCTTTAAATGTTAAGAGGTTTATTTTGCTGCTTAGTTATGAGTGAATGCAAAAATTCTTGCTTAGAAGCTAAGTCACTAGGTTCCGCTAACAAAATTGATTAAACTTGAAGCTCACCGAATTTCATTCCTGGACGAATTTATTAGATGAGGTTCACAAATCTCAAGTGGAATACAAACCAAACACGAACACCGATAATTTCACGAAATTTGTTTAAAATTCTATTGAAATTCGTTATGGAATCACAGGAAATTTAAAAACTTGAAGCTCACCGAATTTCATTCTTGGACGAATTTATTAGATGAGGTTCACAAATCTCAAGTGGAATACAAACCAAACACGAACACTGATAATTTCATGAAATTTGTTTAAAATTCTATTGAAATTTGTTATTAAAATTAAAAGTTATAACAATAATAAAAGTTATAACCATAGTGTAATATTTCAATAAAATATAAAAGTTTATATAACCATGTGTTTCCTCCTAAGAGGTCACAGGTTCAAAACTAGAGGGGGTAGAGTATGTATGCCTTCGTAGAATTAGCAGTCAAATCGCTGCACGGAGGTGGGTCCCTTGTCCCACAAACAAGGGGGTCTCATACACCAATTTGGTG